>MNCI01008207.1:394026-411001 GCA_015680685.1 Gnetum montanum | reverse complement strand
AAGCTTATCATGAGAGAATTCCATCATGTTAAAATCACCACCAAAAATCCAAGGAATAGAAGGGAGGCTATGAGTGAGTTCATGCCACAATCAAGCTCGTTCGGTAGAGTCATTGGGGGCATAAATAGAACAAACTCCGAAGGGACCATGTGAGGAAGAGAAAATAGCCCAGGCCACTCGGTGACCTAAATCGGACCCATGTTGAAGGAGTTTGTCTTTCCAATAAGCTGGATAAAGAATGGCTGCGCCACCTTTGCCACACTCATGCGAAGTAGCAAGAATAGAAGAATGAGGAAGAAACCAATGGGCTAAAAAAGATAATTGTTCGGCTGAGATATGGATTTCTTGGAGGAGGAGGAAATCCAAAGTGAGATTTAGGCTAGAGATAAAGTTGTTGGCTCTTTTGCGATGAAGCCTATCAGTTAGGCCTCGGACATTCCAAGATAGGAAGTTCATGGAGAAGCTCTAGATGTTATGAGTGATAGGGCAGTAGAAGGATCGAGGTTAGGAATGTCAGTTGTCATTAGAGTGGAAAGAATTGCAAAGGAGTTGCTTGTATTAACAGTTAAAGCTGGGTTAGTTTTGGGCAAAGGAAAGGAAAGAGGAGTAGTGGTTTTAGATGCGTTGGCCCTTTTCCTTCCTCCTACACTGACAAACTCATCCTGTAAAAGTGAGTCTTGGACTGATTGTGAGTGGATGATTGGTGCTTTAGACTTGGCCTTAAATGAGAGAATAGGATTGAGAGACTCTTGCCTTGAAGGGAGCAGATGAGGAAGAAAGGTGTGAAGCATTATTAGAAGTAGAATTGAACTTAATGAGAGCAACTGGTGGGTTAGGTTAAGGAGTGACTACAGGACTGGATTTGGAAGGATTGGTTTGAGATTTTTTCTTAGCTAGAAAGGGACAAGTGGAAATGTGGTGCTTTGCACGATGGCAGTAGCTACAGAAGTTAGGAAGATAAAAATAGTCTACCATTTTTTTAAAAGTTTTACCTCCAACTCCTAAGGATAAAGTGGGTTTCCTTTGGGAAATGTCTAATTCAATACAGTAGCGACGATAGTGAGCCCTGTTAACCTCAATTCCATGGTCAGAGATGACTCGACCTAAGGTGCTAACTATGTCTCATTCAACAGGTGAAAAGATTAAAGGAAGATGAGGTAGCTCTACATAACAAGGGATAATATTAAAGGCTGGGTCACTGACATTGAAATCGAATTTCCAGGCCCGGGCGATAAGTGCAGCATTACAAGCAGGAAAATTCAAAGAGAGAGAGCTTTCTCGATTTGAGAAGCCTCAGAAAGTTCAGCAAGGACAAAATTACGAGCATAGTATCGAGCGTGTAAGATTTGAATTCCGTGGGCTTGTAAAATAGTTTTAATATGCAGATTGATGCTTAAGGAGCGAGGTAGATAACCTATTATCTGAAAAAAAATAAAACGTGCAGAAAATTCTTGAGAAATAGAGTCAAAAATATCTTCAGGTAACAGAAAATCCAAAGATTCTAAGTTGGGAGAACTTCCCTGAGGAGAGGAAGGAGTAGCCACTGAAGATTCGTCCATATTCTTGCGTGAAAGGAGCTCCTCGTCCATTGGAACTAGCTCAACGCCGGTAGGAACACAGTGGCAGCCCTGGTACAACCCGCAACAATAGTACCACAATGCAGACCCTACTGCCCGCTGCAACCGCTACCCCATAGCCACTAAAGCGTGGCATAGCAACCCTGGCTCACAGCCACCAAAGCGCGGCACTCGTGGCAGAAGGTCTAGCGCTCCAAGATCCTCTTTTCGGAGTTTCCCCGGTGCTGGTTTCAGATCTAATTCCAGATCTGGGTTAATTCCCAGATCTGCAAAAGGTCGGCCACAACAGCAGCGTGCGATCCGCTGCGCAGGCCACGTTCAGGTAGACCTCTGGAGCTTCAGATCTCGTGCCCAGCAAAGCGCCCGTGCAAACGCTGCGCACCCTGCCACGCCCACTGCAACTCAACCCACGGTGCCTCTATTTACACGCGCAGAGAGAGACAGGCCGGGCCTCATTATTCTCTTTGTTAATAGCATTGATATGAAACTAAGTTATTACGTCCATTTTACTTTGTCCGCTAGAATTGCCAACACAAGATTTTGGAAGGCATAATAGACGAGTAAAAGCTTAAACTCTTTCGAGTGGTTGCATCCATGCTCAAACCCAAGTCTTATGACTTGAGAAACAATTACCTTAACATCACTCCAAGTGGTGTCCCTTTTAGTGTAATTATTATTCCAAAAACATTATAAAGCAAATGCTCAATACCATTATAAATAGCTTTACAAAGGCCTTAGTAAGAAGGATTAGTGTCAATTTGGCAATTTGTAAAACCATGCAAAATCTCATTACAAAAGAGGCATGAACAATAACAAATCAACGTGGCAAACATAGGAATGCTTGAATGGATGTTAAATGTTACTAGAAGAGATAATTTGTACAATCCAGACATTAGATAAAGTAAACGAGATAATTTGTACAATACATAGATTAGATAACAACTCAAAGTGATAAATCATAGGAATAGATCCTTAGATGTTTCGGGCATGTGCAAAGAAGATCACATAACAAGGTTAGAAGGAACTAAACTTTAATACTAACCTATATGTAACCTTAAAAATATAAGTTATCACTTTTAAAACTATTATGTGATTTAGTAAATGTAAAATATGAACAACAAGTTATTGGAAAGTAACATGAAGGACTGACAAAAACACCCACCCTTTCTACAATACACAACATTTAATACACAACAAGCAAGATAGGAGACCAACTAGAACTGAATTCTTAATAACATAGTTTTAGATTAAGCTTCTCATAATTTTTTAAACTTAAATTATAAGCTTCCCTAAAATCTATAGGGTAAGTAGATTTTTTTTAGACGTCTTTGTAAATTCGATGGAATGTCTAAGAGTAATAAAATATTAATAGAAATTAGGTTCTATCTCAAACCTACTTCACATATCACTTGATATTGTTTGTTTTGATCTCATCATTTATTCTTCTTTCAAATATAGTGCCTAATGGGCTAGGCAAAATACTATGAAATGGACATTTTGGTCATTCTCGAAACTCGTCGAACGGTGATTCTTACGGACGATTTCATGCTTCTGTTATTTGCAATAAAAAATCCACCAAGCACAAATCCCTTTAAATCCATAAGCAGCTGTGTTTTTATAATTTAAAAAAGAAAAACCAGCACAATACAAAATGTCTAAAAGGAAGTTAGGCGGGACAAAAACAGGTTATTTTATTATTTTCTAAAAACTTAAACCAAATTTTCGAATAAGTTTAACACCAATGATCTGCTGCTGTAAATTCCAAGTTGCAAGCCCCTGTCTAAGTATTCTTAGACACTATTCAGCCAACTTTTATCAGAAACTAAGCTTTGGAAACCATCATAAACTTTATTCTCGGATACATAAGATACCCTTTATATGGGTAAACCTTACCCATCCAATCATAAACTTTATTGTGCTATATATTACCGGAATACCATATACAGATCCATATCGGCTATCTATACATCCAACCCTCTTATACCATGTTCATGTTAAAACGATAGCATGCATGCATCTCTCAAGTTTGGTTAGTTTAAGTAGCGTTAGTAAATTTGGTTAGTTTAACTAAGGTTACTAATTTTACCAAGATCTTTCGTCATTATTTTACAATGCCACATTTTCCACCATTTTGAAAGGTCGCAACGCTCTGAAAGTTTCCTAACTTTCCACCATTTTGAAAAGGCCGCAGCCATGAGAGCGATCTTCAAATTTTGCAGGATTTGAGGTAGGTTTTGTTGGGGTTGGCTATTTTGTTTCCACCATTTTGTAAAGGCCACAGCCATGAGAGCGATCTTCAAAGTTCCGCTAGGTTTTGTTCGGTTTGGCTATTTTGTTTAGTTTTTAGCAGATCCACAAAAAATTGTTTCTGTGGATTAGTGGGTTGTTAGAGGTTCAAGGGCAGTGGGCTTTTCTGCTTCTTCCTAGACTTGATGGATGTCGGTTTCCTCTAAGTTTGGTCTATTGTACTTCCAGATCTACGTAGAGCAGAACAAATTTTATTTTATTTTTTTGTTTTTTAGTTTTTGGCTGGGAGAGGTTCTCAGTGAGAATGAGGGACGGAGAGGCCTGCTCAGCAGGGGCAGATCTCTGGGTTTTCCCAAGGCCAGGCAGATCCAAAAAAATTTTCACAATACAAAGAGAGTCTAAAGTTATAATTTCAGATAAATGTCCAGCCAACAGCATGAATCAATTCTATTACAAGATTTTGGTTTACATAATGTATTCATTTAGCAGCCAAAGAAAAATTACAACCCCAAACAAACATACAAATATTTCATAGGAAAGCTGCAGATTTTGAAAAGACAGTTGAAAATCTGCTTAGCAGTCATAACGTACTCAGGAGCTGCTGATCCATAAGTACCCATTACTCGTGTGGAAACATGAGTTTGGTCACGTTTTGGTTTATCTTTTGCAAGCCCAAAATCAGACAACTTTGCAGTGAAATCCTGCAAGATACAAGATTAGAATAATTTAGCTAGCAATGTTTCAAAACAAATAAATTAAAATAAAATCCGCATAGCGATCAACTTCTAACTCTAGCAATTATCCATAGCAGTGAAAATGATTCAAATCAGCTTTAACCACTAGCAAAGGTGTTCTATATATGGTACTTACCATGTCCAACAAAATGTTAGATGTTTTGAAGTCACAATACATAACCGACCTCTTCAATCCATGTAGGAAAGCAAGCCCTTTAGCTGCTCCAAGGGCAATCTTCATTCTGGCTGACCAAGATATGGGAACGCAGACTTCTGCACTTAAACGACCATAGTAAATCATCAAATATCCTTAGGATCATTCAATAAAGTGCATACTCATCTACCAAATGGCTTTAAAATTGAAAAAAGGGATTTAAATGTAATTGACATGGACTGTACATGCACTACATACTTTGAAAAAGTTGAGTTTCTAAACTTCCACGAGGCATATACCTATAAACAAGCAGCGTATGTGCACCTTCATTGCAATAGCCTATGAGTTTCACCAAGTGCGGATGACTTAGTTGTCCCAGAAAAACAACTTCAGCGTGGATGGCACAAATCAGCAGTTTAATTAAGTTTATTTTCAAATTCCAAAGTCACATACTTTGAATGCTGAATATTCCAACCCCCAAAATGTTATCAATGAAAATTACCAGCATTTCTTTATGTCCTTGAAAGCCCTTAGGATTGAGAACTTTGATAGCCACTGGCATAGATTTTAGATTTGCTCTAACATGTTCATCTAAATTTGCTCTAACATGCCCATCTAAACGACCCTTGTAGACCATCCCAAAACCTCCTTCTCCAATAACTTGATCATGCCGGAAATTTTTTGTACACTGACTTAGTTCACTATATGTCAATACAGGAGCAGTGCTATTTGAATTCTGGCTGAGAAGATTTACATCCCTGATAAAATCATCCCCGTTGCTGAATCCTGAAGTAATACTAGAACAAGTTGAGCTTTGCTTTGTACGTGTCTGAGATGCAGTTTGAATTATTTTACATTCACCTATATGAAAAATGTAAGTGATTCAGCTCCATCTAGAGGTATTTATTTTAAAATTTTACCAGATACTCAATACATGCTATTTTCATTTCATTTTTAAAGAAAGATAAAAACACCAAAACAACGAAAATTTTAAACACCAAATAGAAAAGAGGTAATATCAATCATTCTAGCTGAAACACCAAAACAACGAAAATTTGGCAATGACATTAGAACATAAAAACAAAATGGATCTCTCACAACTGAACACAAAATCCAAAGATTTTGGAAATTGAAAATGGAAACTTTTATTACATCCAAAGATTTTGATAAAATTTTTGACAGTTAGTTGTTTACCTAAGATAGCCTGAACGTACATTGTTCCTATTTCTCCATGTATGCCATATGTATGAAACTACAACCTTATGGTTATAGGCAGAGTGCTCCATGGAAGCAGACAGGTGGTACACAGCCTAGGATTTGGTCTTTATATTAACATGAGATTTGGATGGGAAGGCCCAAACAGATGGAACAAGTTCTAGAAGGTGATTACAATAGCTACATTCAGCTCGTAAAATGGAACCCAAAATAAGAAAAACTAACAAAAATTCCAACTCTACAGCAAAGCTAATATCCCCGCATAATACACAACAGTGTCCATGTAAAATCTCATTCTATAATGCATCAACAAATACAATCAAAACTGGTCTGCGATGTTGTTCCAGAAAAGCCATAAACCATGACCGTGCGATTTCAGGATTTACTTAGTAAATAAAGACACTGAAATATTAATAATCTAATGTGTTTTAGGTAATTTGATTGTCCTTCGTCCAATTTGTTTTTCCAACAAGTACGAACCTCATCGCATGGACGTGAACTCAGTTCAGTGGCACCCTCGTAAATTTGCTTACATTTGAATTTACTGAAACATATTTTCTCTCCCTAATGTTTTAGATGTCTTTTTTTAATTGCTATTTTTAGGATTGATAGACTTGTCAAAGTTTAGAATTTTGGTAAAATTCCGAGACACGTGTACGAAACACTATCACTACATGCGCAAAATATTCGACTGGTTTTTATTGAGCTTAACGTAAGAACAAGGGTGTGTTCTGTGTCTCAATATAGATATAAATGTTGACCATACAAATAGTGAAACACAAAACTGATTGTAGTGGATGAGAAATACAAAGTTCTAATCTCATTTATATATTGAAATAGTTGTATTATAGTTTGGTAATCAACACAATCATGTTATAATGTTAGTTGCTAGCTACAGCTTTATTGAGGTACAATGCAGCAAGCTAATTAACGTTACTTTGTATCTATGATAACCAAAAAAGTTTAAACAAGAGTTGAAATAATTCAATAATTCTACCAAAATTCATAAGTTTCAAAAAATCAATAGATGAGCAATTTTCAACTATGGATTGAATGTTCAATAAATTAGTTCCCTCTTAACATACTACCTAAAAAACATTAGGAGTGAAAATCTAAGATAAATTGGTTCTTCAGCAATAACATGGTGAATAGGTGGAGCATCCCTATAAAAATGAGTAGGGTTACTTAAGCCATTGATAAAATAGTCAAATTCTTTAAATTTTAAAACTTTTCAGTTATATTGGTTCCATGTTGCTCAATAGTCGGGACATTAGATGCAATCATGGCCTGTTAAGCATGGGTAAGCCTACCTGAGAATGAGGCATGAAAGGAAATGATAATGGTTATATCGGATCCTTGATATCGGATATGCAATATCAGGGTTGACCAAGTGACATCAAATACGCAATGTCGGAACTTGTCTCGTTGGCTATAAATAAGAGGAAGGCACGCTTGGTTTGGCATTAGTTTTTAGTCCCTTAGTCGAATTTTTGCATTTTTTCCTTTCCAGAGTTAGAATTATTTCTGAGTGCCTATGGTAGGAGTCATAAAGTGAGCACACCTTGTGTCCGGAAGTAAAGACAAACTTTGTGATACCTTGCAACATTCAGAATAGCTTATTTATTGCATTTAATGTTATTTACAGTTCTTTAATGCTTTCATTAGTTAATTGATGTTGTTTTTATAGAATCATTAAATTTCCACAAGTAAGCACACTCAGCACGACCACTTCGAGCATATGTGGAACACTTGGTGACCCAGTAACAACTAGCATTTGGTAATCCCGATAGTGTTCCACTAGTTCTTAGGATGTGTCCAGAAAGTGGGGACGGATGCTGGTGTTATGACTAGTTAGAGAATAGTTAATTAGTTAAATTAAATTTTTTCATTTCTCTCTTTTAAGCACCAAGAATAGAAAACATAAAAAAAAAACATAAAAATCATATACCTCGAGTTTACTTAACCATACAATTGTGCCTTACAAGTAAGCTTGGGAAAACAATGATCGTATAACTTGTCCTTGTTTCGTGTAAGCGCATAAGCACTTAATCCTTGGAGTTCAACCGGATCACGCATGAACACTTGTATTCGTATGGTTGGGCATAGGAGTACCTCATCGCTCATCAACCATGACTAAGCCAACTTTAGAATCTATCATTTATAAATTACCATTTCATGCATCTAACAATTCTAAGTGATATGAACTCTAAGAGATATTGAATCTTATTAAAACACAAAAATTGTAACTTGTTTTTGTTCCATATAAATAGAACCAAAGTTCATTTCTAAAATAGCTATCTTGCAAAAATGTTAGTATCTAAAGTATAAATGTAAGAATAGTAAAGATTCTTGCATCAACATATGAAGATACATATAACAATTATGATTTCTATTGTGTTATTGTGCAGATCATAACCAAAATGCTTATAGATGCTGATCATTTATTCATCTTAAACATAACAACACTAGCAAAAATTTATCAAAATTTTCAACATAGTAGATTGAAGAGACTGTAACATCATCAAAGTTGTCAAAGTTCTTAACATAGTAAAGTTGTCAACAGAATTTGTGGTAGGGGAATTTGGTCTTGATGAAGATCTAATTCTACTAGCCTTTTCAAGACTTGTCTTAAAGAAAGGACATTTCTTCGTTTGGCCCTTAGTGTTGCTGGTAGGATTCTCTATTTGAATGTTCACTACCCTTGTAGCTTTTCTCTACTGCGATTATGATGGCAACTCACCTTACATAGCAGGTGGTGGCACTGGTGGTATAGGATTTGAATTGTGATTTAAAAAATTATCTACTTGTGGATGCACGTATGAGTCTGAGTTAGTCCTTGGTGGCGTCAGTCAATGGTATTCTAATGGATAATATTGTGGAGTTTGACTAATTGCATTTACTAGTGAGACTGGATGTTGGACATATTATCAATAAGGACCAAGTTGCCGATATGGATACCATTGGCATGGTGGTGGCATGGCCCATGATTGAGGCTATTGCCAATGCTAATGATATAGCTCTTGTAGTTGCATTAAGGCTCCACTAGGATAGTACATTGGTTGGAGGTTCTATTGGTAGTTACCTTGAGGATAAGGTAACCTTTTAAGGAATTTCTTTTAACAAATCTGGGATTAAGTGCATATGCCCATATCTCTTGTAGATGTGCCATGACTAGAAAACATCCCTTGGGATGTTCGTATTGACACACAGTACAACCTTCCTAGCTAGTGTATGAGTACTTAGCCATTAAAGCTACTTTTCCCTTTCGTCCAAACTCTTTCTTCTTCCTTTTATCTTTGCCTTTCCAAAAGGCTTGCTCTGTTCTCTCCTCCAAAATATTTAATGAAGTTGTAAATTTCTCATCAATAGAATCCCACATTTTCTCCACTTTAGTTGCGATGTCATTTATAGATTTCTAGATCAATAGTCTTCTTTTGGATGGCTTGACTGAAGGTTTCCTCTTCTTGTGTATTGCAAACTTGTGCATCTCTCTTCCAAATTGATAGGTCTCTATTATACTCCTCAGCTGATTCCCTCTTTCTTAGCTCACCTTTTTCTTTTACCACTTGATCAATTAGTCTTTAGATGTGATGGATAGTCATTTATGATAATCTCCGTTGGCTGTAAATCCCAAGAGTCTCTTTGGTTTTACTTCATAACCCATCTACAATGTGCCTAAGTTGTTTTCTTAGATAGCCTGGACATCTATGCAACACTAAATAGTATTTTCCCATTGCTACATCAAGGGTCTTATGATTCCCTTGCTTCCATCCCTAGATTTGTTTTCTTAAGTTAGACACTCTTCAATAAGTTTGATATTTATCGTTGAAGAGTTTAAGCATGGTACTCCTGCGTCTGATTGATTTAGGTTTTAGTGATCTATACTAGCTCTTTGCCTTCCTCATAAGAATTCTCAGAAATAGCTTTAACTTTTGCCAGTTACTTTCAATGTTCTGTAGGGTGTAGACATCATGGAAAGCTTGAAGGTGATGTTGTGGATCAACATTATAGCCACATTTAAATCTTGGCATGTTGTTCATGTTGAGCCATTTGATTTGGCTATCCCTCAATGCCTAGTTGGGATGTGAACTACTTCCTGTATGTTGATCATGTTATGAGTTGCCATTAGGGGTTCATCATCTCAATCAAGTTCATGAACTCTGTTGTAGTACCCCCTTCTATGCTCATCCCTTCCATGATTTTTGTGATCCCTGCACCTGCATTGCTCATATTCTTCATCCTCTGAGTCAAAATGTCCCGAGTAATGGTCATGACAATCATGGTGATCATGAGTTCTCCTCTCTTCCCTATCATGGTCCTTGTAATTTTTCCTCCTTCTATCAGAGTCTTCAGATGATCATGAGGATGTAAATAAGGCAATAGGAGAATAGTGTCAGCTTATCCTCCTATAATGACTCTTATGTTCTTGTATGTGAGACCTAGTAGGAATCGTTAGCCTTAAGTCTTGCTTGTGCCTTAAGTCTTTTACCTCCTGCTTGAGCATCTATGCTATTTCAAAATGTGATTTATTCCTAATAGGTTCATCTAGTCAAATTATAAGCATTTGTGTTTAGAACTCATAATTATGGTGGAGTTGTTCAGCAATGCATCCATATGCATCAAGCTCCTCCAAAACAATAGTAGAATTGACTATCTTTCCATTGTCTTGTTCATGTATTGCCTCCATGGCATGGTCCTTCCTTAACTACTCATTAGTAGGTTCATATGGTTAGGTCATGTATTTGGTTTCATGGTATCCTTCAAGTGCTTCACTTAGTTTCATTCCCTTTAGAGTAGTTTGGAGCATAATGGGTGCTCAATGTTTTGGTGGTAGAATAATGTTTCCTTGCAAATATCTTCACCTGAGTTGCTCATCCTAATGAAAGATGAATGCGAAATCAAAATAATAAGGATCACGATGAGCATATGAGATCCTTGTCTACATCGACATACTTTAGTCTTCTTCTTTTTTGATTCTATCACTACTTCTTTGTGATTCATTGGCAAGTGATGTGGTGTTCTTGTTCAAAGCTATGTTATAGTTTGAGACATTTATTTCAAGTGTGTTTTTCTTAGGGTTATGAAGTTAGAATTTGTGTTGCAAGTACAATGAACTTTGTGAAATCAATTACTAAACATACATTGACTTGTTCCCCACAATGGTTCCAATGATGAACAGTAGAGTAATCCAACACCCAACCATACAAGATACGGGTGTTCACGTGTAGCCTAATCATAATCTATGGACAAGACAATCTAATTATGCTAGTAATTGGCTAAAGTTCGAAATTGTTGTTGTCCCACGTGGAGCTAGTATAATCCATGTGTATGATTTAGCTCTTAGTGAGGTATGTGATAGTATGATGTTGGTGGGTTATAACTCCCAGCTATGATAGTAAAGTGTGAAAATAATTCTAGGTCTAAGGAAAATGGTAAGTGATTCTAATCTAGCCGAGGGTGATGAGTATCCATTCCTATCTTGTCATGTAACCATTACTAGGATGATCAAGTGAGTTCACTATTGAGTGAATCAAGTAAAACAACTACTAGGTCACCAAATGATCACACTTAAATGCTCGAAACCTGCCGTACTTCTTTCGCTTACTAATAAACAAGAAAACTAAAGTACTTAGAAATGTAACTGATTAGACTAAGAAAATAGTAAGAATTATGCTAAGTAAAAAAGTAAAGCCAAGTGGATGCTACAATGATGAAAAGAAATCTCGATCTTTGTTTTCATCATGAACTATGCTCAAGTACACTTCACTTGAGTAAAGATTCCAAACAACTACTCAACACCACACTACAAGCATTCACTCTATCTCTAAGTTATGAAAATAAACTGCAAGATTTTTAATAAGGTTGAAATGAACTATTTTCTTGCCCATGTGCCTATGTGTTGTATTTTTAGGCAGGCACGTGTGGCACGATATCACATATTCGATGTCTTATCATGGGCTTTGATATCAGATACATGATATCATGGGCTTTGATATCAGATACATGATATCATGGCTTTGATATCTGATGTCCAATATCATAGCTATGCAAAAATATGATTTATCACTTGGGTTTCATTATCCCACTTAAATTCTTTATTTTCCTTCAATAAAGCAAACATAGGCCATGAAATACCACTAAAATGTTTTATGAACCATCTATAAAAACTTACTAAATGAGGGAATGATCTTACCCTCCCAACATTCTTAGGAGTTTTCCAATTCCTTATAGCCTTCACCTTGGTAGCTTCTATTCAAATATGATTTTTAAAAACCACATGCCCCAAATATGTGATTTCCATCTTGAAGAAATGATTCTTCTTTTCATTGATCACCAACTGTGCCTCCTCCAACTTAAGGCACACCATCTTCAAGTGATCCAAGTGTTCTTCCTCATTAAATCTATACACCAAAATATCATCAAGAAAGATAAAACAACACTTACTAATCAAGTCCTTCAATACATCATGCATATGATTTCATGGTACCCACTCTTCAAATCAATTTTGCTCAACATTTCAACATTAGTAAGGATATCAAGAATATCATCTATCCTTAGAATAGGAAACCTATACCTCACTATTATCTTGTTCACTACCTTGGAATCAATGCACATCCTCCATTCATCATTGTTCTTCTTTGGCACTAGCACTGCTAGAATTGCACAAGGTGAAATAGATTCCCTCACAAATCCATTTGTAAGGAACCCTTCTACTTGCCTTTCTAATTTAGCCCTCTAATTTGGTGCCATCTGGTAAGCTCTCTCATTTTGAATGGTGGCACCAGCAATGAAGTGAATCTGATGTTGTACATTTCTCATCGGTGGTAGTCCATCCAATTTCCCTTTGAACACCTTAGGAAATTTCTCCTTCAAGCCTAGCACACCTGAAAGAAGTTCAACTTGCACATCATCATGGTTAGTAGCAACTATTCTCTCTCTCCTAGAAGGATTAAGAAAGCATTAAGTGAGCTTCATTGCCTCACTTGTTTAACTATCATAAGAATCAAATCATGGGTTCAATCAAGTCTAACAACACTCCACACATTTCTTACTCAATCAAACTGATCACCATTGTTAAAATTCCAAGGTCTACTAAGAATTACATCAGTACAATCTATTAGAAGTACATCACACCTCACAACATCATGAAAATGTCTAATTTTAAATTTCAAATTACATTGTTCCTTCACCTCTTGGGAAAAATCTTTAGACAACCAATGCAACTTATATGATCTAGGATGAGGATTGGTTACCAAACCCAATCTAGCAACTACCTTAGAAGAAATAACATTTTCTTGGGCTCATCTATCAATTAAAACATGAATCCATTTCCCACTAAGCAAACAACTAGTCCCAATCTAAAACAAAAATTTCCTATTAAGATGATCTCCTCTATTGACATTCCTCATGAATGCATAAGAATTTAATTTAGAAACTTCCTTAACTTTTGCAGCATTAGGATTACCTCTCTAAAGAACTTAGCTTGATGTCTTCTCTACCTCCATGGTTTACATATCTTTGCCCTTGGCTACCTTGTGAAGTGAACATTCCCATTGCTTATGTCCCCATTCTTCATACTTGAAGCACTAAAATTTCTATGAACTGCTATCTTGACCCTTTCCTCCCTTACTTAGGTCCTTCCTAGTTTTATCCTTCTCATTATTTCCTTCAGTCTTCTTATCTTGGTTGCCCTCATCCTCAAATTTGAATTTGGATCCCTTCTCCTTTTCTTTAGAAGTTCGTTTGCTCCTATTTCCAAATCCACCAAATTTCTTCTCAACCTTGAGTGCCAAATCGTAAGCCTCATTAAGGGCTTGTGGCTCATAAAAGAATAACTCTTACTAGTACATCATTTTGAGACCTCCTAAAAAGATTGAAGCTTGCTCATACTCCTCCCATTTTACCTTAGCTTAATGGAAAATATTACAAAATTTGATGTAGAATTCTTTAACATCCTTGTCACCTTGCCTTAGGAATTTCATCTTCATAATGATTTCTTGTCTTTGCAAGACTGTTCAAATTTCCTTTCCAACCTGTATTTCATCAAATCCCAATCTCTAATAGGTTGATCATTTCATCTTTCATAACCCTGGGACTCCTTTTCCCACCAAGTAGAAGTCATACCTTCTAATCTAAATTTAGCAATAGGTACCCTCAAGTTATTTGGTACCTCTTTCAACTAAAAATGCTTTTCAAATATCTTCACCCAACTTGCAAAAGCATTAGTGCCATCTACATCATTGAAAGTCTACAACTCTACATATGGAAGTCTTGAAGCATTTTTGAATGCTCTTGCAAACCTTACCTCATCTTCATCATCAAGCTTGCTTAAAGAAGTATTGAACACTGCCAAAGCCCTTGGTGTTCTTATTTGAGAAATAGGATTCCCTCCCATTGGAATCCTTGGATAATGATTTCCTATAGTCCCATAGCTGGATTGACCCTCCTCTTCATCTACTCCATTGCCTCCTAGCTATGAGACTTCTTTATCTAAATGTACATGCTTTTCACCTTCGTCTATCTAGATATGGATAGGACTAGCCTGTTTGTCCACCTTCATGCTAATTTCATCCAATCGAGCAACCATCATCTGGAAGGCTGACTTCATGCTATCCATGTCCCTATTCAAAGCTTGCACCTATTTCTTCTTGGTTGCAATCTAAAATTGATAAAATCCTCAACCAAAATCCAAACAACAATAAAACTAACCTTTGATACAAATAACATTGGAGTAGGTTCACTCCAATAGTAAATCACCTTTACTCACCAAATCCAGATATTATGTTAAGACAAAATTAATTGCTAGAAAACTAGCTATCTTCAATTAAAATTATCAGAAGATTATATTAGGGTTCACACAACCTACAAGCATCTAAAAACCTATCACACTCAAATGATATTGTAGAGCATGAGGCTCTACAATCACATAATGGTTGTTCTCAATGCAAGACACAACCAAGAGAAACTTCTCCCACAACTTGCGGCTGAGATCTCAACTCATAAGTGAGATACAAGAGAATAGAACACACCACAAACTAATCTTGGAGCTACAATTACCTATTGCACTCACCCAATTTCTCTTGCCCAGCTCTCCTTACATACCAGCTTTCTCTCTTCTCATGGATGAAGGCATATAAAATTATAGAGATCTAAAACCCTAGGAAGCTTTTTATTTGCCTCCCTAGATGTTTCCCACATGGATCTTAGAGTCTACAGTTGTTTCCCAATCAAAACACCATGTTAGAGCTTTTTTTTCTTCGTTCATAGAGACATCTCTTATTTCATGTAGACATCTCCTATGAAAGCCTTGCTCTTAAGAGAAACGTCTACTATTTTGATAGATGTCTCCTTTGGATTTGGGATTTGGATTTAGGGAGACATCTCCTTTGCAAGTGCCAAAAATAAAAGTGCTCATTTTGATGTTGGGAGCCTTCAAAATGCTTCCCAACAAGTTCCCATAGATCCTAGAATCTTCTAAACTCATCAAAATAAACTAAAAACACATCCAACCATGCCAAACCATCCAAGAAACATCATCATTAAAAATTGATACCAGAAAACATACAAAAACAGGATACACTTGTCCAAGTCTTCTTTAAACATGAAACTTGGAAAAACAATTTGTAGGACAAGCACAAGGGAATTGGAAGAGGTGTTCCTACACTAGATAAGGATCACCAATTAAAGTGATAATAAGGTGCTAATGTCTCAATTCATAAGACCTAAATTCAAGCTTGAAAAAGGTTAGGCTTTTTTCTCATCTACCAACCTTCCTAAGATGTCACCTATTTTACTCATCCATCAATCTTCCTAGAATCTCACCTTGACAAGATGAGCATTGAGCCTCTGGGTGATGATCCTTTACTCATTTATACAATGAACCATGATATATGCATGACCATGTATGTGAGTTGAGGCATATTGGAAATGCTTTCAAATATGTCAAAATCAACATCATTGGTCTATTTACAAGGTGCAAAGCATGAAAAACCTAGTTCATAGAAGTCTACAGTTGGAAAGTATTTGAATAAGCTTCTTGAAGAATTTTCTTCATAAATCACACTTTGTAAGTTTAAATTCTTTTCTTATTTCTAAATATTGTCCTTCTCCACCTCCCCTCTTCTTTGCTTTTTTTCTTCACCTCTCCTCCACCTCTCCTTTGAAATTCTGGCATTTTCCTCT
This sequence comes from Gnetum montanum, assembly GCA_015680685.1. Classification (NCBI taxonomy): domain Eukaryota; kingdom Viridiplantae; phylum Streptophyta; class Gnetopsida; order Gnetales; family Gnetaceae; genus Gnetum; species Gnetum montanum. The sequence goes on along the minus strand of MNCI01008207.1, from coordinate 394,892 downwards.
ACTAACATTTTCTCATGTATGGTAGATGAGCTTGTTTTTGGAAGGGCAAAAATATACATATTTAAAAGTGTCACAAAGTGTCATGGCGCTACTCTTAAGAAGTACTATATGAAACTACCCAAGAGTCTTAGGTTAATTGTAATGTAAAATGAGGTTTAACTTAAGTTAGATTATGCCTTATTATTCATAGCACATGAAAATACAACAAAAGTCATGATACTCATTAGATAAGGTTAAAAGTATAGTAAGAATACCTTAGACAACACACATGCATAAAGATGCTAGGATGAACCATGTATATATGACATACCACAATATAACATGACTCTAAGCACAACATAAGACCAATCCTATGCTACATGCAACTAGCCTTAAATCCTACTTTGTAGAGTAGGGTGGTGACTTAAGCTAGAGAGGTAAAGCCTTCCCAATAAGCTTACATATCCACACTTCTCTAGTCCCAATTTTGGATGGAAACAATCTTTGATCCACCAACCAAGCATGTTTTTCTACACTCTCCCTCCCTTAAAAGAAGTGACATCCTTTGGGCTTAAGTCATTGTTCATACTTGATGAGAGCGGGTACTCTAGTAGTTATTCTAATTATTAGAGTGGTTACTCTAGCGGTTACTCTAGTAGTTACTCGAATTATTAGAGTGGTTACCCTAGCGGTTACTCTAGTAGTTACTCTAATTATTAGAGTGGTTACTCTAGCGGTTACTTTAGTAGTTATTCTAATTATTAGAGCGGTTACTCTAATTATTAGAGTAGTTGCTCCCAAGCCTATAAATATAGTGCCCAAGTGCACAATTGNAGTAGCAAAACTCTTGTATTTTGTTTGAAAGTTAGAGTATTTTCCAAGTGGAA
>MNCI01008207.1:237398-337240 GCA_015680685.1 Gnetum montanum | reverse complement strand
GCTGCTCGAGCTCTGACCTCGGGCATCCTGCTGTTAACATGGCCAAGTTGGCATATCTAAGATTTGCTAACTCCATGTATTCGATCAAGTCTTGGATCTGCAAGTCCCGGTTCTTAATTTCTGCTTGGTGGGCGAAGGCATAAGTGTCCAATATGGCCCTCCAATTAGTGTGCTAAGCACTAATGTTGTTGATTTGAGCCTTGGCCATATGGATTTCCTTCTCTAGGATGTGTTTGTACATCCCCACCTGATCACGAAAATTCTCCTTCAGCTTCTCGTGTCATTTAGCCTCATTTTGCCACGCGCTTATCTCGATGGCTGATTTTTGTCAAACAACGTGTACCTCCTCTATTGAGAGGGTTCGATTTTCTCTAGCTAAATGGCTTACATCTCGGTTGACCGGAATGAACTGTTCTCGTAACTGATGAAAGTGTTCATCGAGAACATTCTTTTGTTTCTCCACGGAAGCCAACCGAAGGTTATCTGCAACCAACTGCTTATTTTCTTCTTCTAAGGCCTTGAGTGCCTTAAGATGCGCATGAGTTTGCACTTGTGCTGCGGAGGTATCCCAAGTGGTCGTCTCCTTTTCTTCTGCCACCTTCTTATTTTTTGCAATTAGCTTTGTTAATTGCTTGGTTCTGAAATTTTCCAGTTGGTCTGTAGGAACAAATTGCAAAGGATCCCATTGTGCTGCTTGTAAGGCTACGAGCTGCTCTTGTAGTTTCTACACTTCAACTTCAGCATGCTCTGCCCTTACTTCGGATATGACCAACTTTCCCTTTATGGAAATGAGGTCTGATTGAATTGCTGTTACATCTTGGGGGATGTCAAACAGAGACGTCAAAACTTATCCTGTTTGAAGCAATCTATCTAGTGCATCCTCATGTTCCGCAGGAGTCATTGAGGTTCCGACAAGAGGTTGAGCATCTTGTGCTCCGGAAAGATCTACCGGTGGCACAACAGGCATGTTAAAGGATTCTTTGATATGGTCAGCAACCACTTCAGTAGCTTCAGCAACATCTTGGTGTTGCATGACCACCACAGTGGCCCCTTCACCAATCTCTAACTGCGCTTGAAAAGATGTTGTGTTTCCTGAGATCTGTTGTGACCATCTGCTTTCCCCTCCTCCTGTTTGAATTGATAATTCACCCCTTGTGTGATCTAATGAAATAGTAGGCTGATCGGCATCATCAATGACGTGGAAGAGGTTTACGTCATCATGACTTCCCCAACTAACCGTCTCGGTGATGGCCTTAAGACGGCTCATCGACGGCCTGTAGTCTTGCGGCGAAGGCATCTGATCCTGGCCTATGCTAGGTCCTGCTTCTTGTTGTTGGTTGGGACCTGTGGCTAGAGCTTGACTGGGTCCTACAAGTTGAGTTGCAAGTGATCCAATCATTTGTTCGTTTTCTTCATCTAGTCCCAGCTCTTCACCAGTGCTCTTTCTTGGAGTTGGCACCTCTAATAACTCAGCATAAGAAGCATTCTAGGCCTTTCGAAGAATATCATTTGTGTATCCCCAAATACTAGCCCGTCGGCACAATTTTCTGATAAGGCAGGGAAAAGACAGTGCCATCTTCCCTGACTTTCGTTCTTCAAATCGCCTTAGGATCTTCGTCAAATATAGATGGGGAAGGTTGGCGTTAACCTTTCCCATCAACACTGCACATCCCCTTGCCGCATACGTAGATATTCTTTTCAAATCTTTTGTGGGGAAGAGGTGATAGGTTCCAATTTTGGAATAAACCCGCTCTTCCGTCGCCAGCTCACCAAAAGCTTTATCTCTGCCATAAGCCTTCTCTAACCAATCCTTTCGCACATCAGGGATATTTTCAAGGTTAAGACTTGGAAGTTGGTTAAGACTAGGTTATGGAAAAGAAACACTATGAATCAAATTAACAGAAATTTTCACAAGAATTATTACTGAATAAGGTACAGTCATTTTGATTTTGGTTTTCAATATGAATATCAATTCTCAATAAATCAATTTGAGATTTTATTAATTTGTAAAATATATAAGATTCTCTCAAGCTAAATAATAGATATATATTATAAATATATAGCTAAACTAGTTAAAATCAAACTTATACAGTAATCAGACAAGCACCCTAAAATTATTCCATAAAATTGCAGCAACCGATTGGCATTCATGGAAGCTTTGTCTCTTCATTTTGGTAATGCAAGCAAGGAAGGATCTTAAAGGAATGAAATGCAATGTCCATATTTTATAAGTGTTTGAGCTCGTCCTTTAATTGCCTCGTAATATCCACAGACAGGATGAGATAATGTACTTCTAAAAATAACGTATAATTTCTGGAGAAAGAAAACTTGAAAATAAATTGTGAAGCCGTAAAATTAGGCTACGCTGATGAACAACCCATCATCAATGCTAACGTGCAAATGTTACCCCTGAACATGATAAAAATTTCCATTTTGACTCATTACCAGATGGTTTCAAGGTTCATAGAAAATCCAAAAACTATAACATGTGACAGATTGACTTTTCTTGCAAGCTCGTTTTGACTTGACTTAGTGGGGATCGTTTTAATGTTCATAGACAGGCCCAGTGTATAGAAAGACCGCGGTTATGCAAATCTTGATTGACTTGACTTTTCTTTTAATCACGGAATTGGGGATGGTTCCAAGGCTTGCTCTACAGAAGTCTATGTAAATATTGATTGATTTGACTTGACTTTTCTTGTAGCCGTAGCAGCGGGGATGGTTCCAAAGGCCCAAATAATGCAAGTTTGATTGATTTGACTTACAATCATGGCCGCAAGGGATGTTCCAAGGTATCCTACAAAGTTTCTTAAAGTGTACATGTGTATCTTATGCTTTACATCGCATCATGTTAACATCCATAAACATAATGACTTTGATGCTCACTTACTAGCCGATAGACACAAAACTTCTTTCAATTGAATGCTTGGACTCCAAAACATGTAGATGCTCATTGGAGCCTTCCGGATAAAAACAAAACCATTGACAGCTCAAAAATCAAACTTTGTTCTCTCAATTCTTAAACGTGCTTAGCTGTCTGACTGTTAACGTTTAGCATATAAATTGCAATCACCCTGCCCTGTAAATTCAGCACCGCAGTAAATCCGGCATAAGTTTGGTGGCAGGATACTCTGCACAGTCGAAGAGCAGTAAACCTTTAACCATCAAATCACATAAGGTAACCACGAGAGCAGTAATTTCATCCAGGTAACCACGAGAGCAGTAATTGCATCCGGGAGAAGGATGCAATTATGGGGTAACACAGCCATTATGGGTAAACCTTAATTGATACCGGGAGAGCAAGGATTGCATTCAGGAGAAGGATATTACAGTCACAAGACTCAAGATAGTAACAGCCAATGGGTCCAGGGCTAGGGCTAACACTGTCATTATAAATAAAGCTGAAATGGAAAATAACATAGATCCAGAAAAGTCACAATATTGCAGCAACTACTTTGTTCTTGTGAAAACTTTGTAGGTTCATTGCATTTAGAGGATGAGGTGAACGATAATTCACGTAATGCTGACGACGGACGTTGCACTATCTTATAGATTGTGGCTATGAATTTGAGCTCGTTCTCAATTGTATGCTTAGGCGAATATCTAAGATCTCTATAAAAAACCATATTTTACCCTCTACTGTCTGTTTTTGGTCTTTTTTGAACTAGTCTCTAGAAGCAGCTTCTCGGAAATTTTGTGCATGGGCTGAGAAGAAGCGGTAGAAGTTTTTTCCACAATTTTGGCATTCAAAGTGAACGTGAACCCGTCGTTTCGGTCCTCCGGTTTCTTTTACGTCAAAGTAAACGTGAACATGTCGTTTTTGTCCTCCGGTATAAGCTTGTGGAAAATTTTGTGCATGGACCCACAAGACGCTATACGCGTTTTCTCACAATTTTAACATTCAAAGCGAACGCGTTTTCCTGGTTCAGAACCCGTTGTTTTTGTCCTCTAAAAGAAACTTCAAGAAAGATTTTTGGATAGGCCCAGAAGATTCGTTATGCGTTTTCTCCGCAATTTTGATATTGAAAGTGAACACGTTTTCTCGGTTTAAAACCTGTCGTTTTTGTCCTCTAACATGGTGTAGATACTGATAATAGAAAAGTAAAACTCAAAAAGCAGGTCAATTACACCATTAGAATCGTCGTTACTATGGTGCGGTTATTCCTGCTTTTCATCGTAAAATATGAATGCGAATACTTATGGTTATGGACTTGTATCTGCAACGATTCAAGGGAGACTAACAAATATGCAACGATTCAGGGGAGACCAATGAAAGATCCAGGACTTGAATAAGTCTGCCAATGAAGATAATACCCACAAAAAGAAATGAAATTCCAGTTAGGCTGATTTACATCACATCACCTCTGCGTCTTTTTCCCAACTACCATCTAGCGAGTTTGTTTATTCCTTCTCCATCCCATGACTTTGTAGAGGGTGCCCAAGAATTTTCTTTGGTGCATTAAACTTCTTAATCTCTTAGGTTGGTTCACATCACCTTCATGGACTTTTCCAAGGCACCGGGGCTCATTACATTGCATCAAGTTTATGTGCTTTTCCAAGACTACCATCACATAAGTTTACATTGTGTTTTCCAATTGAGACAACTTACAAAAATTTCCTTAAGAGCATTAAATTCTTAAAAATGAATGCACCAAGTTATCTTGAATCAAACCAAACCATATCCAATAATTTATGAGATGCAATGACACATGCATAGCTCATTAGATTTATTTTTAAAGCTTTAAAAAAGAGATTCACCAGGTCAAATATATGAGTTAATTTAATTTAAGGTAAGCTTATATATAACTATGATAAATTTTATATCATTATATCATCATTGTCTATTGCCATTTTAACTTCTAGATGCTAAAAGGTTAGGACTAAAAATCAATACAAGAATTTATGGAATGCAATTTCGACAACAACATAAATAGTAGTTAAAGTAAACATGACAATTCAATGGTAAGAGGTTGCTCACTACAATAGGATAGCCATCATACTTGCTATATTTTATGGTGATGAATGTTGACAAATACAAAAGAAGAATGAATAACAAATCAATATGGCAAAAATGTAGATGCTTTGATGGATGTTGATTGTTACAAATACTAATGATAATAGATTGCAAAGTTTTATATATTAGAGAAAGACTTTGAGTTGCTTCTATTTCAAATAAGCTATAAGAATGATGTCTTAGATGGTTGGGGAATGTACACAATAGATTAGATAATGAACCTATAGAAAAGCTTCCTACATCACTATTCCAGAAAAGATATCACAAGGAACATAAAAAAGATTGAAAAAAATAATTGAAGATGATTTGAAAAAATTGTAAATAAATAAAGATCTAGCTTTTCATACTGGTTAATGACAAAAGAGATCTCATGTAACCCTTCATATTTTGTTAGTACAAGGCTATGATGATGATGTTATATACTCATGACACTTTTTAACAATAAACAAAATATATTTATACTTTTTTTAAAAGTTAGAGAATCTCCTCTTGATACCTACTAAAGTCTTGAAATTCTAACCTAATGAAGGGTCAAGGTAAGAAAAATCTAAGCATGATTTTTGGAGTAGAAAAATTTGAGTACATAATTATCGTAGTAGGGTTAGAAGAACAAAGAAAAGGCACACTAGTTTAATTTTAAAGAAGTAAGGTTAGAAAAGTCATAGTAAGGTAGAAAGAACAAAGAAAAGGTTCACTACTTATTTAATTTTAGAGAAGTAAGAGCAAAGTTAAAAGAATAGGCCCATTACTTAATTTCCAAGAAGCAATTTGAGAAGAGTCTTTCAAAAGAACAAAGAATAAGCCTTCTCAGGGCATGAAAAGTTTGATTCCGCAATTAATGCAGTACAGTGGTAACAACAATGAGGAGGCCCACCACTTATTGAATTTTAAAGTAGGGTCACAAAAGTCCAAATGAGTGCTAACGCACAACAATGAGGAAGCCCGTTACTTTTCCAAGGAGGCTGCCTTGAATTTACTTGGTCTAGACTCACATTCAGAGACGCCAGTGGCTTGGTCATTGACTCAAATAATAATCAGAGCCGCCGGTGGCTTGGTCATTGAGTTAAATAATAATATGATGCAACATGAACTTTCTCTCGTGAGTCTTTAAATTCGCGATCCAGCATTCCAAGCTAGTGACGCCAAAAACTCTGCAATGTTTAGGTTAAGTTGGAGATCCCAACAGCAAACATGCTGCGTAGAGGTGTTGTATTATGGCATCTAGTTTTGTTTGTCATTTGCATGATGAATGGCAGTTTTCACTCTGCAAAATTATTGCATGAACAAGACGTCAAAAGCTTGCTTATATTCAAGAAAATGGTGGAGTCTGATACTAATGGAGCTTTGGTTAATTGGCATCCTAACTCCATACACTACTGCAACTGGAGTAATGTTGAATGCAATTCAGCTGGCTGAGTGGTGAAGCTTGATCTTTACAACATGCAAATCCAAGGTAGAATATCTCCGTCCCTTGGCAATTTATCTTGTCTCACGTACCTGGATCTTTGCAATAATTCATTTCATGGTACAATTCCTCCCTAGCTGGGCATCTTGAAAAACCTGCAAACTTTATATCTATGCAAAAATAGGCTCCAGGGTACCGTTCCTGACACATTTACAAACCTTACACAGTTGCAAATACTGTCCATTGCACAGAATAACTTGCATGGTAGAATTCCTCACAAAATTGGCCACATGTTCAGTCTTCAGATACTCGCCCTCCAGACAAAAAATCTCTCTGGTTCAATTCCCTCCTCCATAGGAAACCTCTCTTCTCTGGAACAGTTGTACATTTATCGGACACCCATAACCGACACATTACCACAAGAAATATGCAAGCTAAAGAATCTTATGTTTCTGTATGTTTTTGAAAATCCTCAACTGGCTGGTGATATTCCTGAATCAGTTGGCAACATGTCTAGACTTAGCCATGTAAACATGCATCAAAATGCTTTTACAGGCTATGTTCCTTCTCAGCTGGGCACACTGGAAAACCTATCTGTTCTCTACTTGTAGGGAAACAACCTGATAGGTAGCATTCCTCCATCTTTAGGGAACTGCAGCAATCTTTGTACACTTGTATTTGATAAAAATCAGCTAACAAGAGTCATTTCTCTGCAGTTTGGAAGGTTTCCATTGATTGTTTTTAGGGTAATGTCCAATCGTCTTGTAAATGATGGCTCTCCCACAATTTCTATTTTATCTACTTTTTCAAATTGCTCCACCTTAAATGTTCTGGATCTATCCTCCAACAAGCTAAAGGGAATGTTTCCAGAAGTGTTCCCATTCAACCTGTCGACACTACTTTTGAATGGGAACTTTATATCCGGTCCAATTCCTTGGAAGGCCTTGGGGAAACTGGAAAACCTGATAAATCTTGATTTGTCTGATAACAAGCTCATAGGTCGTGTTTCTGGGTCGGTGGGAGAATTCAAGAAAATTCAAAGAATTGCTCTAGCTAATAACAAATTGCAAGGTAGCATACCCTCTGAAATTGGGTGGCTTGGCTCTACTCTGTACGAGCTTTCAATACAAAATAACTTGTTGTNGCTCTACTCTGTACGAGCTTTCAATACAAAATAACTTGTTGGGGGGGGGAATTCCTGATGCAATTGGTAACCTGACAAATCTAAGACGTTTAGTCTTGGATCATAATAACTTCTCAGGTTTGATCCCTCCCAGCTTAGGACAATGTTATAAATTAGAGCTGCTGGACCTTTCTTCAAATAAGTTCGATGGCTCCATCCCACCAANTGCTGGACCTTTCTTCAAATAAGTTCGATGGCTCCATCCCACCAGATGTGGCAAATCTCTACAACATTCAAATCTACTTCAATTTGTCCCACAATTCCTTGCATGGAAAATTGCCTGCAGAAATTGGTAAGATGATTCACACTGAAGCCATAAATGTTTCAGCAAATAGAATCAGCGTCACCATTCCATCTGTTCTTGGAGGCTGCAACAACCTGCAACAACTGGATTTATCATTTAATGAGTTTCAAGAATCAATTCCAAGGTCTCTGAGCAAGCTGGAGAACCTCGTGTCCATGGACCTTTCCCACAACAATATTTCTGGTTCAATACCTTCTGACCTTGAGAAATTGCAGATGCTTCAGATTCTCAATCTTTCATTCAATGATCTAAGTGGAGAAGTTCCAGAGGGAGCATCATTTCGTCATTTTAACAAGCTATCATTTTTAGGAAATCCGAAGCTCTGTGGAGAATGGGTACAGCTACCTGCTTGCACATCCGTGGCAAACGCTCATACTGATTCCAAGGTAAAAATTATTGCTCCAGTTGCTGCCTGCGCTGGTGTTTTGGTAATTTGCCTTGTTTTCTATGTATCAATCTACTGCACAAGGAGTCTGAAGGATAGAGGTGGGTTAAATTGTGAATTTGACAACTGGAAGAAGAACTATGGAAATCGGTTCTCTTACAGAGACATCAGTGAAGCCACCGGAGGATTCAGCATCAACAAGCTGCTGGGTTCCACAATCCTGGCGTCCGTATACAGGGGCACTCTCAGAGATGCCACTGATGTGGCTATTAAGCTCCTTAAAAAAATTAATCAAGAAGCCTTGAAAGGTTTTGTTTCAGAATGCAAGGCCTTGAGCATGGTGAAGCACAAAAATTTAGTAAAAGTCATTGGTTTTTGTTGGGAAGGCGCACACAAAGCCCTGGTCATGCCACTGATGCCCAAAGGAAGTTTGGCACAAGCCCTGCAGAGAGAGAATGAATACCTGACCTTCAGAGACGTGGTGAATATAGCCATGGATATTGCACATGGGCTAGAATACCTGCATCATTATAGCAGTATTCAAATCATCCACTGTGACATAAAACCCAGCAACATCTTGTTTGATGAAGATATGGTTGCTCATGTTGCTGATTTCGGCATTGCGAAGCTCCTCTGCACTGATTCGGTATCTTCCTTATCTTCCAGTTTGTCTCTTGCAGGATCAATTGGTTATATTCCTCCAGGTACCCCACTTCCTGGTACTTTAGCTTTATTTGAATTTTCACTGAAATCATCCTTTACTTGACACTGGTTAAACTTTACCCGTACAAGCCTCTATAATAGAGGTTTCCGAACACAGTTATACACGATATTTATGGTTAGTTGTTACACCTTCAATAATGTAGATTTGGTGAATTTTCCTGGGATTGGTTTTGACATGATAATGAATTTGCAGAGTATGGAGGAGGAGGAATGGTGTCGCCAAAGGGAGATGTATACAGCTATGGAGTAACCTTGTTAGAAATGGCAACCAGTAAAAGCCCAACTGATGAAATTCTTGATGGGTTTTGCAATTTACACAGTTGGGTGCTGAATTCATTCCAGGATAAATTAGAACAAGTGTTGCACAAAAAGCTGGCATCGGAATGCATTGAGGATACTTTGCTGTGCAATTGCATTTGTGAATTTGTAAAGATGGCACTACGCTGTACCAGTGAAAACCCTCGCCAAAGACCAGACATGACTTATGTTTCCCGTTTTTTGGAGGACCTTTCCAAGAAAATCACTGTTTAAGTTTCATTTCCATCACTCGAATCTTATCTGAGAAGCCAGTATCCTGCATCAAGAAAGTCTCTAATCCAACACCACTCAGCGCCTATGTTGTCCTTTTCTTGAAGAATCAGCATTTAAGTTTCATCTCCACCATTATGTTGTCCTTTTCTTGAAGAATCAGCATTTAAGTTCCATCTCCACCATTCAAAGTATAGTATCCTCAGGGGGTTATCCATATGTTTCCAACCGGCATGTTTATGAAGTTTGTATTATCCTCCAAGGCTTATCCATATTTTTAATGGTTGTAATATCCTCGAAGGCTTATCGATATTTTTCATGCATGAATATTGCTTGTATCTTCAGTGTGCTTAAGTCTGTATTATGCATTATACCGTCTTAGGGTGTTCTTCGCATTTTCATATTGTAAACAAATTTTGTTGCTTTTCTCAAGTTTCCCTGCTTGAGAATGAGTTTAATGGAGTTAAACTCAGTAATCAACCATAACACTAAAGTTAAGTTAAGGAATTGCAGCTTCCAAGATTTTTAATTACCGTTGACAGTTCGTACTATTAAAGGCATATTGACCGCTAAAATTTTTTCCCTTTAGAGTTGTAATATCTTATTGGTATTTGTAAGACCTTGCTGCACTATCTTGGATCAAAAACTTTGATTATGTTTATGCTTATAACAAACAACTAACATAATACATAGATAATAATTTAAGTGTTTTAAGAATAACTTAAATGTACAACTTTTTTTATCATTGTAGCTTAAGTGCTAGAAGAATATTTCATATTAAATAAAATGCAAAATAGACGTTTTCATTTCGTAAATAAAATAAGTATTTCATTTTTTCTATAAGTGTCCTATATTTTTATTAGCCCAAATTTTATAATAGCGTTTTATGAATCTTAGCCAACTTTTATTAATAAACCTTAATGGATATGGGTAATTTCCAAATAAGTTAAAATTTCTTATTCCAAAGTTGTTTTTCTTTTTAATGGTGATGAATCACTCGATGCTTACATCGATGGGCATGCATTGACATAGCCCCATCAACACATCCTTGTCAAAGCATGGTTAGATGCATTGATGCAGATCCATCGACGCAGTGTCTGTCTTTGCCTATAAATATGCAAGCACCCCCTGTGTATTTGACATCATTTGGTTAGTAGTGGAAATTAATCTCTTGTAGTTTTCTCCTATAATCCTAGCAAAATAGTAAGTGAGTGCCCGCAACATGGATTTGAGTCTATTATACATTGTCTTATTCAAGTGGCATTGTACCTGGACACATTCCATGAATGGTAATAACATTGAGATTGATTCCTATTCATTACAGCACTTTAACATAGAACAAATTTACTTTCAATGCAATTTATTTTCTATGTACTTAGTTAACATTTACATTTCAATGCACATTAATTAATTTGCGAAATGGACGTAACAGTTTCTAGCATAAATGTGTATTTGCTTGGTAATCCTGGCAGTGTTATTACTTAGTTCGTTGAGTAGCATAACCTTGGTAATCCTGATAGTGGATACATGAGTTTAGGATATGTACAACAAGCTAGGAACGTACACTCGTCATCCTTAGGCTAGCCTAGAATTTATCTTCTTATTATTAATTATATTAAATAATTAATTTCTATGTTATTGTTAAGGTTAGTTTAAGGCCCCATCAACATCATAATCATATGCCACTAAACTATACATTATAAAGCTACCACTAGTCTAAGTGAGAAGACAGTGACCTCGATCAATGCTTAACAATTTAGATACCACATGATGAGCGATGAGGTACCCCTACGCCCAACCATACGAATACGAGCGTTCACACACAATCTGGTCGACTCCAAGGACTAAGTGCTTATGCTCCTTCACAGAACAAGGATGGGTTATGCAATCATTGTCTTCCCAAGATTACTTGTAAGGCAGATTGTATGGTTAAGTAAACTTGAGGTATGTGATTTTTATGGTTTTTATGTTTTATATTCTAGGTGCTTAAAATAGAGAAATGAGATAATTTAATAACTAATTTGATTTAACTAATTAACTATTCTCTGACTAGTCCTAACACTAGCATGTGTTCCCACTTGCCGATCACATCCTAAACTAGTGTAACACTACTGGGATTACCAAACGCTAGTCGTTACTAGGTTACCAAGTGTTCCACGTATGCTCGAAGTGGTTGTACTAAGTATGCTAATTCGTTGATAATTAACAAGTCAATAGAAATAACATTAATTAAGTAATGAGAGTAGGAAATAACAGTAAATAACATTTAAATAAAATAATTAAGCTATTATAAATGTTGCAAGGTTTATCACAAAGTTCATCTTTATTTTCAGACACAAGGTGTGCTCAGGTACACAATGCTCAAATAAAGATCCATTCACTTTATGACTCCTACTGCGAACACTTAGAAATAATTCTAACCCTGGAAAGGGAAAATTGCAAGAGTTCGACTAAGGGACTAAGAAAACTAAACTCCAAAACCAAGTGCCCCTATCTCTTATTTATAGGCGATAAGATAGGTTCCAACATCGCGTATCCAATGTCGCTTGGTCTGCCTCGATATCACGTATGTGATATTGGGGATCCGATATCATGGGTCTGATATCGGGACTCATCATACCCCCACAACTAAATGAAAACTTGTCCTCAAGTTCCTTACAAAATATTGGGAAGGTATGGGATTATTGACTAAACAACAACTAATTGTGACATGGAATGATAAACTCAAAGTGCTCGATGAACAGATCGACAAACATATTACAGCATTGGTGTTCATAACCATTATGATGAAAATTATACATAGATGACATCTAGACCCTTATTCGATAGCTTGAAAAGAAGGAGAGAGAGAGAAAGAGAGGAAAGAAAATGAGGTGTGTTACTACTGATGTCAAAATTGTGCACACCGTTATTCATCCATGGCCATATGATGAAGCATGTTCCTTGCATAAATACTCCAGCTCTAGTCCATCCTGAGTGCTCCCTCCTATCCCAATCCATTGCTCATGTAAGCACCATCTGCACACACAACATAATCATGAATGAGCAAGGATAAATAAGATATGATGTAGTTGATACCTGGTTCGATATGAAGTACATTGGCTAGGTTGTGGGTATGGCAGACACTAGGTTACAGGTTTGTAACTAATAACTACCCAAGGTGTAGGGGTGAGATAAGTAATGGAATGGAAAAATTTGCAACAAGCCCCCACAACTAAGAGCGAACCTCTGGTAGAAATAGGATGGAAAAAGAAAGAACAAGAAAGATTAGATAAATAACAATGGGGAATCAATAAAACAAAAACAAAAATGGATGTCATGGATAGGGTGAAACGAGAAATAGTTGATTACAAGAAATGTTTAAGGGAAACGAACTTAACAATTGCACCAAAAAGGAATGCTAGTGGATCCTCCCCAAAGCAGGCTCATGCCCCTTATGCCATGACAAACCCACAAACCAAAGAGTTCGTAGGCTCTAGGGATGATGTATGGAAACAATAGTTAAGAATTCACCCACAAGAATTCACCAAAGAATAAAAATGCTTTGATCAAGATATAGACTAATCATAAAACTGGCAATGAGGTGGAATATGGAAAGAAATATGGAAAGAGAGGAGAGAATGGAATGGAATCTCAAAATTAAGATTGTGTAAAGTCCCTTTTATAATATGTGATTAAGATGACTTAATAAAATTTCGCCCAAATCTAGATTAAAACTAACCACATCTAGTGACCTTGCATCAACACACTTGACCAATCCATCCTTCTGAAGCAGCAAGAATGCTTCTACAAAGCAACCACCATTCTAACAAGAGAAGAATAGAGAAGTAGGAAGTGAGAAAAGGCCTTAATTAGAAGGAACCTTCAGGCATGGGTAACATGGCTTTTCGATGCCATAACTAGTGCCTGTAGCCCATGTTCCTTTATTATGTCTAAGGGGTGTGCTTTGAATTCCCACCAAGTGTTTTTTTTTTGTTTATTTTTTTTTCAAAGTGGGAACCACACCATGTAAATACTTATTTGATTCCTACAACTTCCTAATATTAGTTGATAGCAGAATGGTGGAAAACTTATGAAAAACATCCAAGTACCCAAGAGAATAACTAGCACAAATGCATCGAATCTCCTTGAAGTCACATCCTTTTTAATTCATTTGAATCCTTCTTTGGTTTGAAGAATACTAAGCCACAAACTCTTTAATAAGTTTTCTTAGAAAAAGGGACAATACATTTCCAAAACAAAGGAAGACCATAGAGTTGAATGGATGAATGGATGACATGGACTCATTGCCTGTTTTATCAAAAGAAATCAATACCCCATATGTCGAAGGGTTCTAAAGGTTGAATCCATTATTGTGGACCCTCCATTCTAGCAGTTATTCCCCCATCACATTGCCAACGCTCACAAAATTGAACGAAATGGTGATCATCCTAGAACAATATAGGCCAATAATATCCTGCAAACAAGATTTTAATGGTTGTTCGTCTTCTAGCGTAATGACCCCCACAAGGGCCCTCATAAGCATCTTGGAGAACTCGCAATTGATTTACATCAGGAACACACCATCGGACCAACCATCGAAACATACTTTATAAATTCATCCTCTTTGTTGTCCCATTGTAACCAAGATAAATGATCAACAACAACATTCTCAGTGCCTTTACGATTGATCATCATAAGATCAAACTTTTGTAAGATTATGAGCCATCGTATGATGTAAGGGCTCACCATTAGTTTATTTATTAAGAACCATATTGCACTATGGTCTATGTGTACAAATATCTTATAGCACAATGCATAGTGCCTAAATCTTTCTAGTGCAAACACCACAATCATTAACACTTTTTCTATTGTGGTGTAGTTAAGTTGTGCACCATCAATACTTCGATTTGCATAGTGAATGTAATAGGGACATTTTTGGTCATCTAATTATGTAAGTACAGCTCCTAAAGAAAAATTGGACATGTCAATCATTATATGGAATGGTCTGGACCAATCTGGAGCTTGTAGAATGGGTGTTTCTATGAGTTTCTGTTTCAAGGTTTGGAAAGCTAGCTCACATTTCCTGGTCCATTCAAAGGGTACATCCTTTTTCATTAATTCTACCAATGGTTTTCTAATCTTTGAAAAGTTCTCGATGAAGCATTTATAATAGCTAGTATGTCTAAGGAATGATCGAATATCTTTTATAGTTTCAGGTTGACGAGTGATTCCTTAGATGACTTTAATCTTTTCAAGATCTACCTCTATCCCTGTTTGTGAAATCTTATGTCCTAATACAATGCCTTCTTGGACCATTAAATGGATTTTTTGCCAATTGGACCTTAAGTTGGTTTTAGCACATTGTTTTAATACTTGCTCTAATTGGTCCAATGCTTGTTCAAAGTCCACTCCGTAGGTGGAGAAATCATCCATGAAAACCTCCACACCAATTCTTATTTGAAACTGAAATATACTGAGAACTAAACGTTAAAATGTTGCTGGGGCATTGCACAAGCCAAATGACATCTACCTATATGCAAATGTTCCCTAAGGATTTGTGAATGTAGTCTTGGCTTGGTCTTCTGGTGCTATTTGAATTTGATTGTACCCACTGTAACCATCCAAAAAATTGTAATAGCAATTCCCTGCAATGGTAACTAAGACTTTATCAATGAATGGCAATGGGAAATGGTCCTTAAATGTTGCCATGTTTAGTAGCCTAAATTCTATACACGCCCTCCATTTACCTCCCTTTTTAGGCACAATCGCCTTTGTGGTTGTTGTCGAGGCTTCATAGAGGGGTCAGTGTAAATTCTATGTTGGCATATCCTAGGATCTATTCCGATTAATTCAGGATATGACCAAGCAAAGGCTTTTGACCAATTGTTTGCTATCTTTAGCAGTCTTTCTTTTTGTTGAGTGAGCTTAGCATTAATGATTACTGGTTTTCCATTCTTGAGAAATGTGTACTCCATACTAGTGGGCAACGATTTTAACTCAAGGGTCTCTTACTTAAACTCGTCAAGAATTTCTAACTTCCCCCAGTTGATATTTTTGATGTCAGGAGTTAGAAGTTGGTGATGGACTTGCTTTAATCTATCTATACTATCGATGTAGGCATAAGTCAAGCTCTTAGTTGGTTCCATGCATAAAGTTGAATTGCTTTCTTGGTCAGCTGTTAGCCACTAGGTGCCTTCTTGTCTTGTGGCTACTGCATACATGTATTTTTGTATGTTAGTCACTTATGCACACTTGTTGCATGCAAGCAATGTTAAGCGTTGTACAAACTAGGACTTCTGCACACAGTTGCACCCTGTGTCACTGTATGCGATGCATGGAACTTTCTTCTTCTCTATCTTTTTAAACTTATTTTCTTCTGATATTTCTAGGGAAAGATCACGTATTCCTAGGCATGCATCAATTGTGCTTAGCTACTCTTCCCATAATGATTGGGAAGTCCCCCTTGTAGTTGTTGACTCGGATCACTAGAAAATCGGTTAGATACGATCACCCACAAACAGTGGTGACAATGTCTTCCACTAGTCCTATTGGGACAATGATGGACTAGCCGGCCAACTCCAAATGGATGTTACTCTTCTTTAGCAGAGGCAGGTTCTAGGCTTTATACATTTTTTGAGAGATTAAGTTAACACTAGAACCTGAATCCAAAAGAGCTTTGCAAGGCTCATTTCTTGCAATCTGTAAATAAATAAGAGGACTTCCAGGATTAGAGGAATTCCTAGGAAGATGGCCAATTTTAATCCAATTGGTGGTGGTGTGGGTTAACATGATCGTGTACATGGGGTGCAATTTTTAGTTCGAAGGAAGCTTTGAAAATTTGAATGATGGTGAGGCATTTGGACAATTAGCCGCTTGTGGTTGTAAGGACTTGGTTGACTGTTGGTTCTAAAGAAAGGTCTCTTCTTTGTGCAGTTGTCTAAGCCAACAATAGGTTGAGGATTGATAGCCCTTGTAGCATTATGTTGCTGTAGCTAGGCAGAAAGCTCACCCTGCATAGTTGGAGCTGGTGGTAATGGAGCTAATAGTGGAAGAGGTGAGAAGGATAGTACTATTGATATGTAAATTTTGGACACACCAACATCTGTGAAAACTCGTTTTAGGAGACTATCACCTACTATCGCCTAGGTTGCCTTCCATATGGGTACAGAAACCAGAATAGTCTTAATTGGAAAGGGCTACGTGACAAAAACAATAATAATAATATTTTAAAACAAAATATTGAAAACTTAAATTTAATTTAAGAAAGGTTCTCTTATGTTTTCAAAAACACAGTAAAATAACCAAAATCAAAATTAAATATTTGTGCAATTTTTTAGGACTATAAACAATTTAAAATAAAAAAATTCAAATTTTATCTGGTTCCGCTGGTGCTTGACCACCTGCAAGGCTTCTACCATTGCCAGCCTCTGGGCGTCGACTGTTGCTTCGACACCAAATCCCAGGTGTACGTGTACCTGCACCCAACCACCATTGCTGCAATTTGTGTCTGTAATTTGTGTCTGTCGTTCCTTGGCTACCGTTGCAAGCCAGGAAAGAAACAGTCCGTGTGTTGTTTGAAAGCAGAGAATCAAAGAACAAAAATGATGTTTGAAAGTAGAGAAACAAAGAATAAAAACGATGTTGATACCGTTTTGGTGTCACTGCTGCACCGCAGTCACCGGTAGGAACAGCGGTCCGTCACCGTTGACATCTTCCGCGTGCGCCCGCAGTCTGCCACCATGCTGCTTGGACACCTTTTGCACGTCCTCGGGCGTTTTTCGTCAACCATCTGTTGCACGTCCTCGGGCGTTTTTCGTCAACCATCTGTTGCCTGTTGTAGCATGCACCTTCCGTTTCTTGCCGTGCTCACGCTGTCTGTGTGTGATTCTGGTCCACTGCTGATGCGCTGTGGGTGTCTGCTGTGACCCTGGCATCTCACTCGCCGTCACCTGCAAACTGCAGCGCGTCCCCCATCACCCGCTTGGTGCCAGCCAAAGAAAGAAGGCTTCATATGGTTTTCTGCCGTCAAGAGCCTCCGCCCCTGCCGTTTTCACGTCCGTCTCGCGTGTCACATGCCTACCATTTTCTGGCGGCAGAAAAGAGAAGAGAGAAGACTGCTAGAACGTGCTGGTGGAGTCAGTGGAGGCCCCTGATCGCTGCCCTTGCTGGCTGCAGGCTCTCAGTTTATAGCGGCCTGCGGAGAATAAACCACCGTCAACCACCAACTGCTATGACTTGCCATCAACGTCATCAACCGTGTTAGTTACCTACACCGTTCAGATTAAGAAGTTTTCTAGTAATAACAAAAAAAAAAATTAAGAACCAAG
Source organism: Gnetum montanum (assembly GCA_015680685.1). Taxonomy (NCBI): domain Eukaryota; kingdom Viridiplantae; phylum Streptophyta; class Gnetopsida; order Gnetales; family Gnetaceae; genus Gnetum; species Gnetum montanum. The sequence continues at coordinate 319,389 of MNCI01008207.1, read as the reverse complement.
CAAATAATATATAACCCACATATTAAATATGAAAGCTAATAACGGATAGCTGCATGGCCTCGACTCAGCAAGAGCCACAGTAAAGGCCGTCAATGGGTGATCCCATGATCGAACGGCCCAGTAGTGACGCTTCAGCACCAAGAAATGACTGCAGCGTGCTTTCACAACTGCAAGTTAATGGTCACATTGCGGTAGCAAGAAACAGTAGGAGAGGACTTTTATTTGACACCAACTTTGCCTTTATTACTTTGGTTTTTCTTTTATTTAAGCAAAATCGAAAAATTCATACGTTAACAAAACATGTAACTAGGTTTTTCACTGGAAGATTATTGGCAGTGAAGAGGACCCATCACTGATTAATATGGTAAACTAGATTTCGTTCATAAGCCATATAAGGCCCAGTACCGTAGAGATCCTGAGTTTTTCTTTTTTTCAAGAAAAAAAAAAGGAAAGTAGTCCATTACAAGTTGCTTATAAATCATAGAATAAGATCAGTTTCAGTTTCATAAAGGAGGTCTGTGCATTTTCATTCACACATACTGTAACGGAGAGGAAGATCAATCCAGTTGAGTTGCAGTTCGATTTCCCTAGTGTCAACATTCTGAAGCTTCAAGCAAATATCCTGCACAAGCTGCCCTTTGACAGACTTGATGTCGCTATCTGAGGCCAGACAATTTTCTTTGCACATCTGCAATGTCCTGTAAGTGACAGCTTCTGTTGCAGCTGGCGAATTCACAGCTTTGCTGTTGGCAACCATCACCAGGGGTTGCAGGTCTACAACAGCATCTGGCATATCATCATCCTTGCTGATTATGTCCTTATCTCTAACTAGCAATTTGAGAGGCAAGATTGGGCNCATCATCCTTGCTGATTATGTCCTTATCTCTAACTAGCAATTTGAGAGGCAAGATTGGGTTTTAAACAGTCAACTCCTCATCCCAAACAGGATTAAGATTTTTCTTGATAACTCTGGTCTTGACAGTCTGATTACTGAATGAACAACAACGTAAGGATCACTGGAGGTGATATCCCGGACTGCAAAATTTTTGCCCCGGATTACCCGGACTCTCAAAAGACCCAGTACGTTCTCCATCCCTCTAAAACTATGCTCTGAAACTGGGAAATATGAAAAATCGGAAACGCAGGGAGCCAGAACCGGATTTCTACTGGATGAGTGTAGCCCAGCGACATCCACGCTCGAATTTAAAGCATTGCAGCAGCAGCAACAATGTTTCAAAATTCCAAATCAACTCATGATGACAAGATTGCATGAAGCCACAAAGTTACAGTAACAAAAAAATGTGACACGCACGAATCCAGGATCCTGTGCAGACAGCCTTTAACATATGCAATCTGGGGCCACGCAAACAAAACAAAAGAAACAGTAGGCCGACGAATGGTCTGTGGTTTCTGTGATGACAGATCAGCATTATCATCGTGATATCGGTAAAATTCGTTCATGTATACTAATGGTGTCGTGTTTGCTTGTGGAGTCAACGATGCCAAGAAGATGGCTGCTTTGAATGGTGGATATTGAAAGAAGATGTGAGTTTCCAGTATACATGTACCAACGTGAGTTTATGGCGATCCATCACGATCAAGAAATTGTTGAGTTATATAGTTCATGAAGGTTTTTCTATGGGCACTCCTCTTTAAAATATGAGAATTGTTTATCCTCAATATCTTTTTGGAAGTGAAGACTTATTTGTTATATTTGTTGAATTAGATCTATGCATTTTGACTACTTTGCAATTATAATAGTCTACATGTATGTTGATGGTACGCATGGGTGAGGTTGACCTCAACACTCAACCCCCAAACTACAAATTGCATGCAAGTGCAAGGAGCAATAAGAATTATGAAATTTTTTTTAAAAATGCAATAGAGGATNTAATTAAGCTCTCATTCTCAATATTCTCACAAAGTAATAGTAAAAGTATGCAGACTATTTTGAGCACGAGACTTGTACAGAACTTAATGAGGAGAACAAGCTAAAGCTCATGTTAGATCATAGTAAACCACAACTTTTAAATTTTTCCTTTTTTTTATTTTTTTGTAAATTTAGATTTAAAAAGGGAAATGGAGGTTAGGGTGAGGATTGCTGCTGAAACCCATCATGCTCAAGAACTTATTACACTACCAACGAACATGGTCCTCATTATTATTATTTTCTTTTGAGGAAACTTTGCTCATTGTGTACTTCATTCTTGAGATAGGAATTCCAACACGAGTCTGGCCGATTAGCTACACTGCCAAAGAGCATGGTCCTTGCAAAAAATTTGCCCATGGTGCAGTTCAACCCTCGTGTATGTGCCTTCGATTACTTTTTAATGACATCATAGCAAGTTTCCTAGGTGGCCAAGGAGTGTCAAGTAGAAATGAACACACTTCACCTCGTTGTTCACAGGATAACCATGGATCATTTCACCTGAGGGCTAGGGTTTATGAGAGGAAAGGATAGAATTTTCCAAGGTCACCTAGTGATTATGACTAACCATTCTCCAACATCACATATCCTACACTCATATGATCATGATGATAACATGATAAGTTTGTATAAATCCAATGCTCCATAATATAACAAAACAAATAAACTGAAACCTTGGATCAATTAGAAAGAGTGATAGTATTATTGAAATATAAAATATAGTAAATTATATTATACTTACATTATTTTCCAATGGTATTAAGTTGATCCAACGTCTAGTAACTCAAATGACAAATGATTATTAAAATCATATGAAGAACACAACAATCAAATCAATATGCTAAGAAAGAAATAATGAAAATGCAAGCAAAATATGGAAATGCAACTATATACATATGAAATGCAAAAAAAGGGGGGTGTGTGGGAGGGAAGAAAATATGCAACTAAGAATCTACCAAGTGCCCACGTGGGGCACCTGAGTAGAAATGCTTCAAATGAAATACATTAAAATTCCTATTCAACCTATGTTCTTGCAAATCAACAATCTTGAACACATTTGGGGTTGTGATGTCTACAATTTGGAATGGACCTAACCACATAGGGGAAAACTTAGTTTGAGGGCCAGTTTGACCATATGCTCTATCTCTCTTAAGGACTAGGTCACCTACTTGAAAAGTTTTAGCTGCATATTGTTTATCGAACCATCTCTTGACAATTTGTTGATGATCGCTTTAACCCTTTTAAGCTCTAGGTTCAAAATGTCGCATGCTCGTGATATTAGATGCTCGTTAGTTGGTAAGTAGTTCAAGAAGAATTGATATGTAGGAATCTATAAATTTATTGGCAATATGGGTTCTTGTCCGTACACTAAATCATATGGTTGGCTTGATTGATTCTTTGTAACGAATCCTATCAGTCCAAACTGTCCATTTTAGTTGTTAATGCCAAGTTCGTGGATTTTGGGCTACCAACTACTTAATCCCGACTAATATAATTTTGTTGGAAGATTCAGCCAAACCATTACCTTGTGGATAATATTTGGTTACCACCTTGACAATGATGTTATGATCTTTAGCCCAATTTGTAAACTCTATGGAAATGAAGGTGGGCCCATTATTGATTACTAAAGCATAAGGATAACCATATTTGGAGATTATTTCATTTTCTAAGAAGCGAATGACCTCAAGAGATGATGCTGTTTTGGTTGCTTTCGCCTCTAACCAACGTGTGCAATAATTACTGGCTGTCAAAATGAACTTATGTAGGGTAGTAGATAAAGGATTGATCACTCCAATAAAATCTAATGCCCATTGGGTAAATGGTCTTGTTTCTATTATAGGCTGTAATAGGGCTGAACTTTTGGAATCTTTACCTTTAAATATATGGCATTTGACACATATCTTAACTAGGTTATAAGTATTATTAATCATAGTAGGCCAATAATAACCAACCCTCACAATTTTTTGAACTAATGAGCGGTATCCTATATGTCCTTCATCGTGAAATTTTTTTAAAGCATCGTTAGCTTGCTCTTGGTTCAAACACTTAAGGTATATCCCTTGGAAATTCTTTCTAAATAGTTCACCACTTATTAGAGCAAATTTAGAACATTTTGATATTAAGAGCTTTCTTTTATATCTAGGTAAATCTAAGGGATAACAATGAAAGGTTAAATAAAATTTGATATCTCCATACCATGGATCATACTACCGATTGGGAGTAAATGGGATATCGTTTTCCTCATTGATGGATAATATATGAAGAGGAATTGATTCTTTATCTATAGATGCATCACAATTTTCTGAGGTTGAAGCTTTAGCTATTAAATTAGCAAGACCAGTCCCTCTAACTAACTTTGCTACCTTCCATTTAATATCATATTCTTGGAGCCTCATAACCCATTTAGCGCATTTCTCACTAGGATCTTGTAATTTGGCTAAAGCAATGGTGGTTGGATCAAGGATAATGATAAAGACTTTCAAGTTTAACAAGTAGTAGCTGAATTTCTTCAAGGCTTTTATTACAGCATACAATTGCTTTTCTACGGGTGAGTATCTTAATTCTGTATCCTTTAAAGGTGCAAACATGAAAGGTATGGGTCTTTCAACTTGATCATTTATGTCTTGGGTCAATATAGTAGCAGTTGTAACATCGCTAGAAAAGGCATATAAGTAGAAATCATTTTCATACCAAGGAGAAGCTAGGATAGGTGCATCTATTATAGCCTCTTTAATAGCAAGAAACACATTCTTTCTATCATCTGTCCAATGCATATTACTATCTTTCTTAAGCAAATCATTTAATGGTCTAACTAATTTAGCATAGATAGAGATAATTTGTCTAACAAAATTAATCTTACCAAAGAAAGCCCTTAGTTCAGTCTTGGATAAAGGGTAGGGTACTTCTAAAATTGCATTTACCTGCTCAAGATCAATTGCAATCCCCTCTTTGGTCACTATATGATCGAGAAATTTACCACTTTGAACACCAAAGATGGATTTCTTTGCATTCAAGGTGATGCCAAATTGTCTACATCTCATAAAAACATTTCTAAGATATTTAAGGTGCATACCTCGATCTTTAGAAAAAACAGTTAAGTCATCAAGGTAGATAATAATACACTTTCTAATTAGCCCCTCAAAAGTTTTGTCCATAGCTCTTTGGAAGGTAGAGCTAGCATTTATGAGGCCAAATGGTATTTTAGCGAATTGAAAGGTTCTCCACTTTGTTGTAAAAGCTGTCTTGTATTGATCCTTCTTATTCACTAAAATTTGGTTATATCTTGAATACCCATCCAAAAAGGAATATATTTGAGCACCATTCACAATTTGCAATAACTCCTCCATAAGAGGGAGTGGATAATTATCCTTGATGCAAGAAGTATTAAGGTTACGATAATCAATACATAACTTTAACTCACCAGTTCGTTTCCTAACGAGTACTAAATTTGAGATCGAACAGGAGTGTCTTACTAGATAAATTATTTTGGATTCTAGGAGTTTATCAAGTTCTTTTTTCATAAGGATTTCAATCTTTGGATTCACATGTCTAAGCTTTTGCCTGAATGGTTTTGTTTCTGGCCTAAGGGGAATGGTATGTGTCATTACTAGTGGATTAAAAGTCCTAAGGTCTTTGTAAGTCCAAGCTAGAACATCATTAAATTCATGTAATAGGTCAACAAGGCTTTGTCTTTCATTTGGATGTAAACAGGCTCCTATTTTAATAGGGTATTGTTTTCCTCCCTTTTGAATCTAAATTGTTCCATTTTGAGCTAACGTTTGTCAATTAGTGTTTTTAGATAAATCCAGGGCCTTGGTGTGTAGGTCATCAAATAAATCTTCCCTAACTATAGTTTCAGGAGATATCTTGTTCAAAAATACAACATCCTTGGATATATCTCCATGATCGCTGAATTCTCCTTTAGAAAATAGGAATTTACAAATATGGTCATCATCATCAAACACTTGAAAAGAAGAGATATTATCAGGGATAGAATATGACATCACCTTTTCGATAATGATTTTTGAATCCCAAGTATTATGCTTAAAAGGGACATCCAAAGTGGTAGTCATTTGGGCTAGTGCATTGGGAATATAATTTTCTTCCCTATGTACATGTTCAAATTCTTTAATAAGTTCAAGAATGTAAGCTTTGTATGCTTTCTTGGTGATGCCTTTATCATCAAAGATACCATTGGCTTGATTCATTATTAGTTGGGAGTCGCTATAGATTTTAAGTTTGGAAAAATCATAGTATTCAACTAGTTTGATCCCATGAATCAGTGCTTCATACTCAACCATGTTGTTGGTCATTGGTTGAGTGAAATTAATAGCTTTAAGAATAGGAGCTTCACCAGGAGGTATAAGCATTATTTCAGCTCCACATCCTTTCTTGGAAGAAGCACTATCTACTCTTAGTATCTAAGTATTCAAGTTCGTAAAATCTAAAAAATTAGCTCTTTGATTAAGGTAATAGTCATTATCATCAAATTTTGGTTCATCTTCTAATATTTCATTAGTTAGAATCTTACTTATGTCTTTATCATTTTCTAGTGGTGGTGGGTCACCAAAAAGAAAGTTTTTTCCATCATGTTGGTGATATGGCAAAGTATCTTCATACACCTTCTTGCATTCCCTAAAAGCTTGGTAATATTGTGTAGAATATGTGTATGTAAAAGGGTTTATACATGGAGCCTCATCTATATCATCATTTAAGAAATATTCACCAAGTCCTAATTCGACCACTCCAATGAAATGATTGTTGTTTTGATTTCCTTGACATGTAGTTTGTTGATCGAAAGTCGTTACCACTTACTTATAAAAGGGTTCCCTAGGTATAATCATATACTTAGATTTTCCTTTGATAGGGATCAATAATTCTGAGAAATCCAACCTAAAGAAGCCCCCAAACCTAGCTCCAAAAGTCCTAGATAAGAGCACACCATATGTGGGTGTCATGTCAACTGCTAGGATATCCGTATAACATGTAAATGTAGGGTATTCCTTAAGTTGTACTTTTGCTCCTTTTAATAATCCTACCACAGGTACGTTAGATCCATTGAGTTGAATCACACTTTTTGTTTGTGATATCATTTGTGCTGCTAATGCATTACAAATGTCAAGAGGCATGACACTAATAGTTGCACTAAAATCCATTAAACAGTTATGAACATTCTTTTCTAAAATAATCAAAGTGGCTAGGAAAGGGGGTTGGTCCTTCTTGCTAGACATGGAATTATTTGCATTTTGTACTAATAGTATGTTAGGACTTTCCACAAAGTGAACTTGCCTTTTAGGAATTGGGATTTTTCTCTTTGGGCTACGAGTGTATGAACCATATCCCGAATCACTTCTTTCATTTCGTTGAAGTGTAGGAGGTTATACATCAAAATGTTAGCTTTAACTCTTTTTAGGTCCTCAACCAAATCATAATTCTTATGTTCATCCTTGACTTCCTGTTGAGATGGGGCTCTTCTAAGTATAGAAGGGGGGTTTGATCATTGTGGGGCAATTATTTGGGATGACTCAGATTGGTTGTTTGCATTGTTTTAACTAGGAACTCTTCTGTTTGGAGGTGTATAGGAATTATTCCTAGTTTGTTGTTGTGTGGTGTTTACAATGTCACTAAGTTTACGGTAGTGAGTGTTATGTGGGTTAGGGTCACCTACCATAGCTTGTTCTAATGAGAAAACCTCTTCATTTTTTGTCTTATGAGGTACATTAAGAACCATGATAGGGGTTTTTCCATTTTGTTACCCTTGGGTATTTTCACCATACAATGCCAAGAATTAAAGACAAGTCTTTTTGGAATGTTGTCTCGTACTATGAATACGACAATAATCATCATTGATTGATGTACTTGGTTTTTCTGATTGTATAGGGTCTTTGTTATTGTTTCTCTTTATCTCAACCGCTTCATTGGATAGTTTTTGTAGTAAAGTAAGTATCTGAGTCATCTGATCTTGAGTTTGGTTTGGTGGTTTAACAGAATTTGATGTCCCGTTTGGGTTTATAATGGATTGGATCAAGGCTTTTGATTGGTCATCATTCAAACTAGTGTTGGATGGTAAGAATGAAGAGAATATGAGGCCTTGAGAGTAATTACTTAAAGGTTGAGTTGGTTGAAAGGGAGGAAGAGTTTGAGACATAACATTAGACGTTTGAAAAGTTAGTAGGAGTAGAGGGTTTGATTGCAAAAGATTAGTAACACTCATCATTCCAAATTGAGTTTGGATATTGTTCATAAGGGTTATTTGCTCTAATTCTATAGCTTTAGACATTGCACCTTATATTTCTATTATGTTGCAATAAGATTTGATAGCATAAGTAAAGTATGGATCGATGGTAGAGAGATAGAAGTTGAGGATACCATCTGATTGTGGTCGTATCTCATTTGACATATAGGCAAATTGATGAAAGAATCTAAGGTTATAATCCCTAACATTTTCCCCAGGTAGCTTTCTTAGGCTGGTAAAGTTGCTTAATGCAATAGCAGGGCTTGTAAATTTATCAAATTGAATCAAAAACTTGTTTTTAAATTCTTGCCATGTGTTAATAGAGGTGTTAAGAAGCATTAAGAACCATTGGGTTTCTTTGATCCTAAATGTTGTTACAAACACCCTGCATGCCACATCATTATGTACAATGTTGTGGATCCCTAGTAAAGTTTCAAAACACTGTATGTGTTGGTGGGCATCATTCGTAAGGGTTGTAGGATCGAAGAACATGTTTATGTTCTGAAGAGATTTTGGTATGTCATGGTGGTTATGAAAGTTAAAGGGGTTTTCTTACCAAGGGAGTTGAGGGTTGATGAGCTGCCATTTTAGTCCAAGATTTCTTGAGAATTGAACTTGCAAAAAGTGAAGCTCATTGTTTTCTTAAAGTGAAATGACGAGTAGTTAGTTGACTATGGGTAAGAGTAAAAGCTCTTTGTTGAGATGTTTCGTAAGAAGAGTCACTCATAAAATGAAAAATAATATGAAATGTAAAACACTAATAAACTGTGAAAATTAAAGAAAATGGAAAAACATTTTAATACTATATTTTTTTTATTTTTTTTTATTTTTTTAAAAAAGAAAATTGAAATTGCAAAATTTCATAAAAGTAAATTAAAAGTAGAATGATTTAAATCACCTCAACAAAATTTGAGAAAAGTAAATTAAAAGAAGAATTGCTAGAGTATAAATTTGGAGATTTGAAAATAAAACTAAAATAGCAATAAAACTGAAAATATGGAGGCAAAAATGCAAATCAACATGAAAGAATAAAAAAAATTGATATTTTAAAAAAAAAAACATAAAAAGAAAAAGAGGTTGAAAAATTGTCTTTCTTGTAGCGCCAAAAAACTGTTGATGCGTAAATTTTGGACATGTCAATATCCGCGGAAACCAGGAAATAGTCCTATAAAAGCTATGTGACAAAAACAATAATAATAATATTTTTAAACAAAATATTGAAAACTTAAATTTAATTTAAAAAGGGTTCTGAAAAATATAGTAAAACAACTAAAATCAAAATTAAATATTTGTGCAATTTTTGAGGACTATAAACAATTCAAATTTTATCTAATTTCACTGCTGCTTGACCACTTGCAAGGCGTTTGCCATTGCCAGCCTCCGGGCGTCTGCTGTTGCTTGGACACCAAATCCCAGGTGCAACCACCGTTGCTGCATTTTGTGTCTGCCGTTCCATGGCTGCCGTTGCAAGCCAGGAAAGAAACAGTCCGTGTGTTGTTTGAAAGCAGAGAAACAAAGAATAAAAACTATTGACGTTTTGGTGTCACTGCTGGACCGTAGTCACCGGTAGGAACAGCGGTCGATCACTATTGACGTCTTCCGCGTGTGCCCGTACTCTGCCACCGTGCCGCCCATCACCTGCCTGGTGCCAGCCAAAGAAAGAAGGCTCCCTATGGTTTTCTGCAGTGAAGAGCCTCCGCCCCTGCAGTTTTCACGTTCGTCTTGTGTCACGCACCTACCGTTTTCTGCCGCCTGCCGGCAGAATAGAGAAGACTGCCGAAACGCGCTGGTGGAGTCCGTGGAGGCCCTGATCGCTGCCCATGCTGGCTACAAGCTCTCAGTTTATAGCGGCTTGCGGCAGAATAAACCACCATCAACCGCCAACTGCCGTGACTTACCGTCAACGTCATCAACTGTGTTAGTTACCTGCACCGTTCAGATTAAGAATGTTTCTAGTAATAACAAAGAAAAAAAAAATTCAGAACCAAGCAAATAATATATAACCCACATATTAAATATGAAAGCTAATAATGGATAGCTGCATGACCCCGACTCAGCAAGAGCCACAGTAAAGGCCGTCGATGGGTGATCCCATGATCGAACGGCCCAGCAGTGATGCTTTAGCGCCAAGAAATGAATGTAGTGCACTTTCACAATTGCAAGTTTATGGTCACGTTGCAGAAGCAAGAAACAGTAGGAGAGGACTTTTATTTGACACCAACTTTGCCTTCATTACTTTGGTTTTTTTTAAGCAAAACCGAAAAATTCATACGTAAACAAAACATGTAACTAGGTTTTTCACAGGAAGATTATTCACACTGAAGAGGACCCATCACTGATTAATATGGTAAACTAGATTTCATTCATAAGCCATATTAGGCCCAGTATCCTGAGTTTTTCTTTTTTTTCAAAAAAGAAAAAGAAAAAAGAAAAGTAGTCCATTACAAGTTGCTTATAAATCATAGAATAAGATCAGTTTCAGTTTCATAAAGGAGGTCTGTGCATTTTCATTCACGCATACTGTAACGGAGAGGAAGATCAATCCAGTTCGATTTCCCCAGTCTCAACATTCTGAAGCTTCAGGCAAATATCCTACACAAGCTGCCCTTTGACAGACTTGATGTGGCTATCTGAGGCCAGACAATTTTCTTTGCAGATCTGCAATGTCCTGTAAGTGATGGCTTCTTTTGCAGCTGGCGAATTCACAGCTTTGCTGCTGGCAACCATCACCAACCCCATCACCAGGGGCTGCAGGTATCATCATCCTTGCTGATTATGTCCTTATCTCTAACTAGCAATTTGAGAGGCAAGATTGTGGGTTTGTGACAGAAACAGTCAATTCCTCATCCCAAACAGGATTAAGATTTTTCTTGATAACTCTGGTCTTGATAGTCTGACTACCGAGATGAACAACAACAATGTAAGGATCACTGGAGGTGATATCCCGGACTGCAAGATTTTTGCCCCGGATTACCCGGACTCTCAAAAGACCCAGTACGTTCTCCATCCCTCTAAAACTATGCTCTGAAACTGGGAAATATGAACAATTGGAAACGCAGGGAGCTAGAACCGGATTTCCACTGGATGAGCGTAACCCAACGAGATCCATGCTTGAATTTAAAGCATTGCAGCAGCGGCAGCAACAATGTTTCAAAATTCCAAATCAACTCAAAATTCCAAATCAACTCATGATGACAAGATTGCATGAAGCCACAAAGTTACAGTAACAAAAAAATGTGACGCACGAATCCAGGATCCTGTGCAGATAGCCTTTAACATATGCAATCTGGGGCCACGCAAACAAAACAAAAGAAACAGTAGGCCGACGAAAGGTCTGTGTTTTCTATCGTCGTGATATCGGTAAAATTCGTTCATGTATAACAATGGTGTCGTGTTTGCTTGTGGAGGAGGTCAACGATGCCAGAAGATGGCTGCTTTAAATGGCGGATATTGAAAGAGGTGAACGATGCCAGAAGGTGGCAGCTTTAAATGGTGGGTATTGAAAGAAGATGTGAGTTTCCAGTATAGAGGTACCAACGTGAGTTTATGGTGATCCATCACGATCAAGAAATTGTTGAGTTATATAGTTCATCAAGGTCTTTCTATGGGCACTCTTTAAAATATGAGAATTGTTTATCCTCAATATCTTTTTTTTGGAAGTGAAGACTTATTTGCTATATTTGTTGAATTAGATCTATGCATTTTGACTACTTTGCAATTATAATAGTCTACATGTACATTGATCGTGGCCCCATGTGTAGCATGGGTGAGGTTGACCTCAACAAGTACGTGTGTAAAACATCACCCCTAGGAGAAAGAGTTTTATAGTACTCATGGGTCTGGTAGTGAGGTTGAGGAGTGTCGTGACTAATGGAGTCACGTGGACAGATCGGCTACTAAATGTAGTACCCGTATGGATCAAGTTGATGGTAAGGATACTATTGATGTGGTAGTGGCATTCCCCATAATTGTGGGTGTTGCCACTATTGATACTATTCATTCGGTTGTGGGGGAGCTCCACTTGGATAATATGTCAAAGCTTGATGGAGCTGCCTTGGGTTACCTTGAGGAGAAGGTAACCTTCGAGGTGTTTGTCATCTGTTTAATCATGGATTTAGTTCATACACCCCAGACTCTTGCAGATGTGACACTACTGGGCAGCATCCTTTAAGATGGTCATATTGGCATATCTCACATCTGCCATCATTGTTTGTATCTAAATCCACAACCTCTTCAATGATGGCAACTTTGCCCTTACCCTTGTTACGTGCATACTCAGCTTCTTTCTTTTTCCTTCTCTCTCGATCACTACTTTGCTTTCTAGACTTCTCTACTATTTTTAGAACAGTTTGAAATTTATCATCTAGGGAGTTCCACATTTGATTTACCTTTGCCAATACTTTTGATGTAAATTTTTGAATGGGCAAAGCTTTCCTATTCACCATCTCTTCAAGTGATGACTTTTCTTTATCTTCACAAAATCTAACTTTCTTCTTTCAAAGGGAAGGGTCTCTGTTGTATTCTTCCACATTTTCTCTTTTCCTTAACTCACCTTACTCCTTGATAACTTGCTCCAACACTCTTTGTATTTGATGAGCTTTGAGCTTAGATAGCCTCCCTTGGGCATAAGTCCCAAGGGTTCTTTGTGTTTCATACTTAAGCCCATCTACGAGATGGCATAGTTGTTCCCTCTCTGAGTAACAATGGCCATGGCAACAATGTAATAATGCATAATATTGCCCCATGGCAGCATCCAAGGGTTCATGTCCTTTTTGTTTCCATCCTTGGATTTGCTTACACTGGTGGACACTCAGGAGTACATTTGATATTTATCGTTGAATAGCTCTAACATGGTACTCCAACGACAAATGGATTCCAGTTCTAGGAACCAGTACTAGCTTTCTGCTTCCTTGATCAATGTCTATGAAAACAACTTGAGTTTTTGCCACTCGTTTTCTATATTTTTCAAGGAACATGCATCGTGAAATGCTTGTAGATGGTTTTGAGGATTAGCATTGTATCCTCCTTCAAATCGTGGGATGTTATTCATGTCCAGTCTTTTGATCCTACTATCTTTCTAGTGCCTTGTTGGAATCCTAACAACCTCAGTTATATCTAACATACTTCGAGTGGTGAGTAGGGGTTCATCATGATCATACTGTCTATGGCATCTATGATGCCTATGCTATTCCCTACTCTCCCTTCTTTTGTGATGTGTCTCTCTGGAATGCCCTTGCCTCCTTTCTCGACTATTTTGTCTATGATCCCTATTTTGCTTACCATTGTCCTCAGGGTCTTTCCCTTTGTGACTGCCTTCAGATCCTAAAGGAGAGGGGGAAGGAGATGATGAAGGTGAAGAGGAAGGAGGACTGGCACCATGACAGTGCTTACTACCTTCTCTTTGGTGGTCATGATCTCGGTTGCAGTTATGATTAGAATGTCCATCTTTGTCATGCATTCATGTTCCTTTTTCGAATCCTTTGTGTCTGTCAATACCAAAATCCGAGTTATGAATAATTGAGTGAAGATTCTGATACAAAACCCCTTGATTGAAGTCAACGAGAGGAACATCATTTTGTGGAAAACCTCCTGAGGTAGGTTCACCACCATTATTTTCACTTAGGACATATGGGACATCCTAAGACCACTTCCCCTTCATAGATTTGTAATGTCTCTTAGGTTGTAGGTCCATTTGGCATTGTGCCTTTGTGGGTTGATAATCCCTCGAATCTTGTTCATGCATAATGTACTCTGATTGTAAGTGGTGCATACCAATTCATGTGAGAGCACGAAGAGCCATGCTTGGGATTGAGCAATCGAGAGGTAACACTATGCTATCTTTTAAATCATGCCAACGTAGTTGTTCATCCTGGTGGAGGATAAAGGTAAAGTCTGGTATATACTCATCAAGATGAGCATATACCAACTGAAATTGTTAGGGCACTATTGAATCATTATGTGTACTCTACCTTCGATTGTTCATTGTGTTGGACCTAGGCAGTGAAGCACTCTCGTAAGAAGAAGGAGACATGATTGATTATTTAGTGTGCAATACTCTTTTTTCGATGATTGTAGGATAACTAATCCTAAGGGTTTATTCCAATGATGGGAAGATTTCCTAAATTCTAATCAGCACACAAACAACAAAGTCCTTGGCAACAAAACCAATGATATGCAACGAGGTACCCCTATGCCCAACCATACAAATATGAGTGTTCATGCATGATTCGGTCGAACTCCAAGGACTAAGTGCTTATGCACCTTCATAGAACAAGAATGGGTTATGCAATTGTTGTCTTCCCAAGCTTACTTGTAAGGCATGATTGTATGGTTAAGTAAACTTGAGGTATGTGATTTTTATGGTTTTTATGTTTTATATTCTAGGTGCTTAAAATAGAGAAATGAGATAATTTAATAACTAATTTGATTTAACTGATTAACTATTCTCCGACTAGTCCTAACACCAACATCCGTTCCCACTTGCCAATCACATCCTGAACTAGTGTAACACTACTGGGATTACCAAACGTTAGTCATTACTGGGTTACCAAGTGTTCCACATATGCTCGAAGTGGTCGTACTGAGTGTGCTAATTCGTTGATAATTAACAAGTTAGTAGAAATAACATTAATTAACTAATGAGAGTAGCAAATAATAGTAAATAACATTTAAATAAAATAATTAAGCTATTCTAAATGTTGCAAGGTTTATCACAAAGTTCATCTTTATTTCCAGACACAAGGTGTGCTCAGGTACACAATGCTCAAATAAAGATCCATTCACTTTATGACTCCTACTATGAACACTCAGAAATAATTCTAACTCTAGAAAGGAAAAATTGCAAGAGTTCGGCTAAGGGACTAAGAAAACTAAACTCCAAAACCAGGTGCCCCTGTCTCTTATTTATAGGCGATGAGACAGGTTCTGACATCGCGTATCCGATGTTGCTTGGTCTACCCCAATATCGTGTATCCGATATCATAGGTCTAATATCGGGACTCATCACCACACTAGTTCCGTACATGGAATTCAACTGAATTACAAGTGAACGCTTATGATTTGTAGGGTTAGGCATTGGAGGTAACCACCACTCATCATTGGCACCATTGCTAGGAATGGTACTAGTGATCTAGATTAGTTATATTATAAACAATCACTATAAAAGTATTAACAGTTTATCTTTTAGAAAATATTAATATTTTAAGTCACACACGTTATCCAATAAAAACATGTCTTCTTCACATAGGACCAATAATGCATCACATGATGAGAACACTAGTAGGAGAAATAGTAGGTTCTATATTGAAGAGAATTAGAGTGAACTACCATAAGTAAGGATCTC
Source organism: Gnetum montanum (assembly GCA_015680685.1). NCBI lineage: Eukaryota > Viridiplantae > Streptophyta > Gnetopsida > Gnetales > Gnetaceae > Gnetum > Gnetum montanum. The sequence continues at coordinate 303,885 of MNCI01008207.1, read as the reverse complement.
ATATGCTCATTTCAACCCTTATTATATTCAAGGACTACGTTTAATAGATGCAAACAATCCTAGAGGGGATGGAACAAGCCCTTGAATAAGAAGAGCCTCAAGGCCTAGGACCTCCTCCAAACCTAGAAGAGATAAATTAAGGAACCATAGGAGGAGATATAGAAGCCATGATGATTCTCTTAGTTCACCATCTTCTTCTTCCTCTTTAACGTCTAATTCTGATGAAATTGAATGTAGGTAAAAACATAGAGATACACTAAGGGGTTAAGATGATAATAGAAATAGAATGCGAATGCAAGATGAAAGACATCAAAGTGAGCATAGATGAGATCATCACTATTAAACAAATAGAAATATAGATTATCATCATGACATCTCAGATGAAGATGAGCCCTTGTTGGCTACTAGGAGCATGATACAAATAAGGAAGGTAATTAAAATACATCATAGGCATCAAAGGAAAAGCCGCATCAAATGGATTGATATGAATAACATTCCTAAATTTAAGGGAGGCTATAATTCCAATTCACAACATCATTTACAAGCCTTCCATGATGCCTACTCCTTGCAGAATATCAAAAGTAAGTTGCAAAAGCTTAAGTTCTTTCCTAGGACACTAATAGAAGAAGCTAAAAGTTGGTATAGATCATTGGAACCAGATTCAATCCATTGGTGGTTCACAATGCTTGAGCTCTTCAACAAAAAGTACCAAACCTATGAAAGAGTATCTAATCTAAAGAAACAAATCCAAGCATAGAAGTAAGAAAATCATAAATCCTTGGATATAGCCTTGGATAGATACTATTCTCTACTACATAGATTTCTAAGCCATGGTTTTTCTCAAACAGAGTAGCTTCACCACATCATAGATAGGCTTCGTAACAAAATGGGAAAGACCCTTGGGATCTATGCCCAAGGACAGTTATCAAAATTGAGAGCCCGTTAGATACAAAGGCTAGTTGAATAGGTGGCAAAAGAAGAAGGAGAGCTATGTAAAAGGAAGAATGTAGAGGAATATAACTGGGATCCAACTTGTTCAAAGAAAGAGATCCATATTTATGATCAAGCTCTTGATGAGTTGATTTCACAACAAACCTTGCCAATACAAAAGTCTATTGTTGAGATTGAAGTGAGGGTAGATAAGATGTGGGAGTTAATGAATGAAAAAGTTACAACCTAGAAAATTATAGAAGAAAAGGTAAAGCAAAAAGGATTAAGTGATTAAAACAAGAAGAGAAAAAAGAACAAAGAAACAGGTAAGAACACTTATCGAAAAAAATGGAAAATAACTATAGTAGAAGAGGTTAATAGACTCAAATATAGAAGAGGATGATGGATGTGACATTTGCAAATATAAATATCCAAAGGGCTATTGCCTAGTAATGTTACACCTACAAGAGTTTGGGGCTTTTTCTTTAAATCCCAAGTTTGTAGAAAAGTAAATGCTTAGGAGATTATCTTATCCACAAGGTAATTATAGATAGTCCTACAACCAACAGTACTATCCCAGTGGGACTTTTTATCAACCTCAAAACTACTATCAATCTCAAGGGCAAAACCCATAGTCGTGAAGGATGCCATCAACAAACCAGCAATACCCTTATTGTTAGCCAGATCCTTATGGATACTATGTTTATTAGCCTATTTCTCTAGATGATTTGACTTTTTCTACCTCAAATCACTACTACTACTCTCCTAAATATCATCAACTCATAACATCTTTAATGGGATCACCATCTTGTACCTTTTATCCTTTGTCACATCCTTAACACCCTCATACTTCTATCCATCATATGTCATCCCCAATAATGCAGGAAGGATTGGCACCACAAACTCAAAAAAAGAATGTCACTTGTTTTGTAAACATACAAGAAAATGATCATGTTAGTAGATCTCAACAATAGAAACATCCTTTCTTTAGGACAGTTTCCACATATGTGAATAAAACTAGTAGACCTACTAGCTCATTAGAACTAGCACAAGGACAATGTAGTGTAACCCTCGTACTCACAAAAATAATGTCTCCTAATCCTACACAAGAGTTAAAAATTACCACTCTAACACAAAGAATAAAATATGTACCTATCACTATGGAGAGACACAAAATTCCATGCACTACTAATAATGATAAAAGATGTAGTCATGGGATAAAAGTTCAAAATGATAACATGGTTCTTATACCAACCCATAAAAAACTTGAGGAATAAGTGTGTGTGCAAAACTATGTCTACACAACTGTCACTAAACCAAAAGACATCTAATGGCTCAAGAATCAAAACACCAAACCATTCAAAAGATGCATGGAAATAACCAATCCACTTATTAGTTCTAGTCTTAAGGAGATGAACCAAATAGAGAACTTAGACACATACATCTTACACTCTGACTATACACCAAAAGAAGATATTAAACAAGGAGATCCAAGAATTAAAATAGAAACTAAGAAGAAAAACATATTTGGACCCTGTAAAAAGGAAATACCTTCAAGTCTAGTGGAACATATGTCTCCAAATGATTCAAACAAGATTGTCATCAATGTTAAATGTGTGATGAGCGGTGAGGTACCCCTACGCTCAACCATACGAATATAAGCATTTCATGCATGATCTGGGGAAATTCCAAGGACTAAGTGCCTATGCGCCTTTGTGGAATAAGGATGGGTTGGTTGATCGTTGTCTTCCCAAACTTACTTGTATGTCACGACTGTATGGTTAAGTAAGCTTGAGGCATATGATTTTTATAGCTTTTATGTTTTTATGTCCTGTTGCTAATAAGGGAGGAGCGAGAGAGATAACTAAGTGAATAATTTAACTTAACTACTGATTAACTAGGCTTTAAACTAATCTTAACACTAGTATCTGTTCTCACTTTCCGTACACGTCCTAAACTAGCGCAACACTACTGGGATTACAAAATGCTAATTGTTACTAGGTTACCAAGTGTTACACGCATGCTCGAAGTGATCGTACTATGTGTGCTAATAATAGAAATGTAAAGTGCATAAAATAAAATAAAATAAATGCAAAAGAATATAAAATAAAGGAAATGAGTAAGAAAAAAAATCTCAAGTGCTGCAAGGATGAATCCAAGAGCTCGTCATTATTTCTGTACACAAGGTGTGCTCAGGTACACAATGCTTGAATAAAGATCTATCCACACTTAGACCTCCTGCTGTAGGCACTTGGCTAGAGTTTCACTACTTGACTCCTAAAAGACTTTCTCTTCTGAATTCTTCTTCTTTATTCTTCTTCTTTTTGATTCCTTGAATTTTCTGTATTGTGTACCTGGGCATTGTATTTATAGGCTTGGGAGCAACTACTCTAATAATTACAAAACCTACCACTCTAATTTTAGAGAAACTACCCCTCTAATTTTAGAGAAACTGCCACTCTAATAATAACCATTCTAATAATTAGTGTAACTACTCTAATAATAACCACTCTAATAATTAGAGTAACCACCCTAATAATAACCACTCTAATTATTAGAGTACCCGCTCTCATCATACTCTCACCACTGAATGAAAACTTGTCTTCGAGTTCCTTACAAAATATTGGGAAGGTATGGGATTATTGACTAATTGACAACTGATGAATGACAAACTCAATGTCTGCAGTGAACAGATCAATAAGCATATTACAACACTGTGGTGAACACTCATACATAAATGACATCCAAGAATTTATTTGGCAGCTTGTAGAGAAAGAGAGAGAAAGAAAATGAAGCATGTTGCTGCCAATGCTAAGATTGCACCTTCCGTTATTTATCCATAGCCACGCCACTAGACTTGCTCCTTTCGTAAATGCTCTAGTTATGGTTCATCCTGAGTGCTTTCTCCAAGCCCAGTCCATTATTTGTATGATCGCTATCTGCACACACAACACAGTTACAAATGAGCAAGGATAGATAAACCACAATGCAGTTGATACCTTGCCTCAATATGAAGCGCATTGGTTGAGTTGTGGTTATGGCAAAAACCTATTCGAAGATTTATCATAGGTGACTACCCAAGGTGTAGGGGTTAGGTGAATAGTAAAATGGAGAAAATTGAAAAATTTGTGCTAGGACCCCCACGACTAAGAGCGAACCTTTGGTAGCTATAAGATGGAAAAATATGAGAAACAAGAAAAATGGGAAAAAATAACAACGGAAACACCAATAAAATGGATGTCATGGATGGGGATGAAACAAGAAATGATCGATTGCAAGAAATGTTTAAGAAAAAGAAGTTAACAATTGCACCAAAAAGGAATGCCAGTGGGTCCTCCCCAAAGCAAGCCCATGTTTTTTATGCACTGACAAACCGACAAACCAAAGAGTCCGTAGGCTCTAGGAATGTCATTTGGAAGCAAGAGTTAAAAACTTACCCACAAGAATTCACCAAAGAAAAACAATGCATCAACCCAAAAATAGACTAATGATAAAACCGACAATGAGCTGGAAAAATGGGGAGAAAGATGGAGAGAAGAGAATGGAATGGAATCACAAGAACAAGGTTGTGTAAAGTCTCTTGTGTATTTTATGGTTAATGTGACTGAGTAGAACTCATCCCAAATCTAGACTTAAACAAGCCACATCTGGTGACCTCACATCAACACACTTGACCAATCCATCCACCTGAAGCAAGAAGAATACTTCCACAAAGAGTCACCACCATTTCGAGGAGAGTGAGATAGAGACGCAAGAAGTGAGGAAGGGCCTTAGTTAGAGGGAACCTTCAAGCATGTGTAACATGTCTTTCTAGTTTCATAACTAGTGCTTGTTGCCCTTTTATTTGGTCTAAGGGATGTGCTTTGAATTCCCATGTTGTTGTTTTTTGAATGGTAACCACACCATGCAAAGACCCATGCATTTTTCTTTGCAGTTATTTTGTCCAAGGAATGTGCTTTGAATTCTCACTTTCTTCCCTTTTTTTCTTTTTTCCTTCTTTTTTTTTTTGCATGACAACCACACCATGCAAAGACTTATTATTTTTATTAGCTCAGCTTCCCGATAATGGAGCAACGTTGGAATGGTAAGGAAAACCCAAAAAGGAAACATTCAAGCACCTAAGAGAATGGCTAGCACAAATGCATCAAATCCCCTTGAAGTCACACCCTTTTCAATCCTTGAGTCCTTTCTTAGTGATGAGTGGCGATGTACCCCTACACTCAACCATATGAATACGAGCATTACATGTGCGATCGGGTCGAACTAAGCAGACTAAGTGCCTATACACCTCATGGAACACTTAAGGTTAATCGTTCGTTGTCTTCCTAGACTTACTTGTATTTGTCACGGTTGTATGGTTAAGCAAGTCTGAGGTATGTGATTTTTATAGTTTTTATGTTTTATCTCCTATGCTAATGAGGTGAAGGGTGAAGAGGCTAATTAACTAACTTTAACTAACTAACTAAGCCTTAATTAACTTAGTATCAGCATCCGTTCCCACTTACTGTTCACACCCTAAACCAATGCAACCTTGGCTACCAAACGCTATTTGTTACTGGGATCACCAAGCGTAATGCACGTGCTCGAAGCAGTCGTACTGAGTGCACTTAACTACAGGAGAAGGGTTGAGAGATTTAATTAACTAATAAAGCATTTAAATGATAAATAATAAATTACAGTAATTAAAATCCTCTTTAGCATAATCCATGCACTGCAAGGTTTATCCAAGAAGTTAATCTTTATTTCCGTACACAAACTTGTGTTCAGATACAATATTTGCTCCAATAAAGATCTGTTCACTTTGGAGTTCCTACTGCAGACACATAGAAATTATTCTATCTCTGGAGAGGTAAAACTGCCAAAATTTCGCTATGATCTAGGCCTAGAATGAGAAACAAGGGAGAGTCGCCTCTTATTTATAGACTTGGTAGTGCATCGCAATATCGCGTATGTGATATCGCAGGGGACGACGCAATATCGCGTATGTGATATCACGGCTGCTGCGATATCGCGTACGCAATATTGCAACCCATGCAATATCACGTCGTATGATATCGCATTCCATCATACCCCCATGACTGAATAAAAACTCATCCTCGAGTTCCTTAAAAAATATTAGGAAGGTATGGGGTTATTGACCGAATGGAATTAATGGTGAATGGGATGACATGCTCCGAAGCTACAAATTTTCTTGGTCGAAGTGGATACGGTCGGTTGCATAGTGTGATGGAGTGTAGAGATCCCGAGGGTAACCATGACATGTGGAGCAAAGCAGTTTGTGTGCTTGGGTGCGGGTTTAAGTGCTGACAGTGCAGGGGTTCTACCAAGGTGGTTGAACATGAGGCAAAACAAAATTGTCAGCTAAAGGTGCTAACTTTTTGCATCATCAAACAGGAAGCTTACAGTGCTCGATATTGCAATGTGCCAGGCTGAGAACTTGGATGCCAGAGAAGAAAGTTAAAATTCCAAACTGAGCAGACCCTCAGAGAGTCACTAAATTAGCCAGAGTCAAAATGAATGAGCCAATGTGTGCCAACCAAAAGCAAGAGAGAGAGTCAACCAACTAGCGAGCCAGCCTCAGAGTGAATGGTTAGCCAGCCAGAGAGAGGGTTTGAATGTTGCTCGTTAGGATACTTATAGGACCGAGGGCACACGAGAAGGGCGGTTTGGATGACACGTACCCTAGACTTCCATTGACTTGCTCGTGCTGCACATGCCAGCATGATCGTTAGATGTGCATGATCATTGCGAATGTGAGTCAGTTGTGCCATAACTACGAGCCTGCCATGCCAGAATTGTGTCATCAGCGTTTGGAGACGTATGCCAATGGTCCAATTAGGTGAAGTGCATTGATGTTGCACAACCACCTGCATGACTTGTTGTATGTTGTAGCATAGCATGCCTAGTGTAGCGTAGCACTTTGTCACGTGTTTTGCTACATGTGTGTTGCTTGTTTGCTATGCTATGCTACGCTACATAGTGTAGTGATCGGACTTGATCGCAAACACTTTGTCGATTCGCAAACTTTACTCCATATGTTGCAGGACTCGCAAGTTCGAGCTGCCTTCTGTCCCTTCCGCAAAATTGCTACGTCTTGCTGCGCCATGTAGCTCAGCGTAGTGTAGCAACAGACATAGTTCACTGCTTCCTGAAGGAAAACGACACTGTTGAAGGATCCAAAATTGGACGAAGGATTGGTTATGTAGTTGCTACCAGGTTACACTACGTCTCGTGCCGTAGTGTAGCATGGAACTTTTTTCTTCAATCGTCTTCTGAGGCTTGCTACGCTACATAGCAAGGTATGTCGTAGCGTAGCAAACTTCATGACTTAGAAAACTTGCCGAACTATTCTGTGTGCACCTAGAATGCTGCTGCCAACTCTGCGCATCGTTTCTAAGCAGGCTGTCGGCTGGGCAAGCTACTTAGGTGGTCAAGTAGGATGATCCGTAACCTATCTACACCTAAAGTAGAAAATTTTTCGAACTGGCCATCCTGAGCTTAGGGCATTCTCCTCTCAAAGAACCATTGTATCGTCGTGCGGTCTGCAATGCCTAGTGAAGCCAGAATGACCTCACATTTTTTGGGGTGTTTCATTGGCCCCTCTTTGTCGACGTCTGCAGAACAGGTTTGATAGACGTTGACAAAGAATACGAAACACTGCAGTAGGTGAAATGTCGAAGTTGTCGCTTTGTAAGTGCCGAGATGTCTCTTGACTGCACTTGAGAGTGTTGCATTGGTGTTGTAGAGGTTAAGGCAGAGAGCAAAGATGATGTTTAGTAGAGTCCCTCATCGGAATGCTCTGAGGGGCTCGTTTGCATTATCATATTTTACTGGCGCTGGACTTCAACCTATTGTAGGATAGGTGTTTCCTTCGTAGGATGAGTTGCATTACATCTGTGAATGGTTTTAACCTGCCTACAGAGTTTTCCATACGGTGAGTTGTGTTACGTGCATCATGGAATTGGCACTCTAAAGTGGTTGAGCTAGTCGAGGCACTTGCTTGGCGATGCGGCGGTATTTGCTGCTGTCGCGAGACACATCCTCGAGGGCAGAGGTCTTACTAGCTGCAGATGTTGGTGAAGCTCTTGGAAACCCGTGTTGGTGCACGGTGTCCAAGATAGGAAGGCCAGTAGCGGCCTTAGCAGCAATGGCGTGAGCGAGCTAGCTTTGCAGGTCCCAGGAGTTGGTGTAGGTGCGGATGCACTTGAATCCTTGCCAAAGGCATGCATTCTCAGCCTTAGTTGTGGATCAGTTACCACACAGCTAAGCGTCATGTGAGCCGAGGCCTTGGTAAGGGGCCAGAGAGTAACAATATTGTGGCTAGGCCATAATACTATTGGAACTCCAGCTGAGGGAACTGGCCGAAGAACTACTGTCAGGGCGATGGGCTGTGGCGATGGGAAGTTCGTAGGGCCAGTCTAGTGCCCTTCGGTACTTTCGGAGGGTTAGCATGATGCTAGGGGTGGCGGTGCCGCATACATTCTAGAGTGTGTCCATGCTGCGTTGTGGACTCCATTCTGGAATTGCAACGACCCACCCATGAGTCGGCATCGTGCCCACTCGTTTAGTGTGTCTCTAGTGCTGGTGCATGTTGGGGATGCGATGCGAACCCAGTTTAAGGTCTTGGTAGACCCTGTGCTGGTTTAAGGTCTCAGCAGACCGCCATGCCAGTTTAAGGTCCTAGCAAACTGTACATGCCAGTTTAACATCCTAGCAGGCATTGATGCTTGCTGCTAGTTTAACGTCATTGCGGACGCTACTCGGTGTTGTTGCCAGTTTATCGTCATAGTAGATGGTGCTAGCCGATGTTGCTAGTTTAATGTCGTTGTGGACGCTGCTTGATGCTGTTGTACCTCAGACGTAGTATGGATTGAGGTACAAATGGTTCACTGGGTTGGTGAACTCGTTGACGTCCATGTCTACCAGCTTGAAGGCTCCATTTTTGAAGGCTTTAGTGACCAAGTAATATCCTTCCCAATTAGCTGAGAATTTTCTTACATGCTCACGGATGGCCTTGAGGACAAGGTCTCCCTTCTGCACTAGGCGACATTGTGGGTCTACACAGTGCTTCTACTACTACTTGCTTTTGTAGTGCTTGATGCACCTCTACGTCTACACGTGCTCTTCCTCCAATGCATCGAGGTCAGCGATTCGTGCCTCGTTTCTTTGGGCTTCGCTCAGGACGTTCGCGAGGATCAACCATAGTGATGGTACCTGCAACTCAAGAGGCAAAACAGCTTCAGATCCATAAACAAGATTGTAAGGGATCTTACTTGTTGTAGTTCTGCACGTTGGTCGATATGCCCACAAGACGTAGAGGATTTTCTCATGACATCGCCTTTTGTTGTTGTTAAGCATCCATTTCAACAAGTTGATGATGGCTTTATTTGTAGCCTCTGCTTGCTCGTTCGCCTGTGGATAGTAAGGAGAGGAAAATGATTGTTTAATGCCTAGATTTCTACAGAAGGTTTGGGTTTCCGTACTACTAAACTGTGGCCCATTGTCGATCATAATAGTCATTGGAAGCCCAAACCTCATTACGATGTTGTCAAGGATGAAATGGAAAATTTTTTGCGACGTAGTTTTCCTTATGGGAATGGCTTCAACCCACTTGCTGAAGTACTCGGTGGTGGTGATACTGAAGCTATGTCTTGCAAAAGACTTAGGCGTGATAGGCCTTATGAGGTCTAGTCCCCATCGTTGGAAGGGCCAAGTGATCTGTGTTGGATGTAAATCTACGGGTGGTACATGTATGAGATTTGCATATCTCTGACACGTGTCACATGTTTTGACTTTTGATAGGCATTCACGCTCCATGTGGGGCCAGTAGTACCCTAGGCGTCTGATCTTGGTAGCCATAGCCCTGGGTGCTATGTATCCACCGCACAACCCCTCATGTACCTCATTAACTACCTTCTGCGCCTGCTTACAACCCACGCATGCCAACAATATCCCATCATAGGAGCACCGGCATAGGGCATCATTCCCCATGAGCATGTATTTCTAGGCATGCTTTCGAATCACATAATTCTGAGTAGATGTCAATCCATTTAGGGATTCACCATGCTGTAAATAAGCTTTAATGTTAACATACCACTTTAGGGTATCCGCGACATTGACAGAGGCCACATGTTCCACCTGAGTGATAGGTTCTGCGCATTCTACGATCGAGGTTGGTAGATTTGCCAAGGAGTGTGATGGGATATTTAACACGAGGGTAGCTAAGGCATCTGCCATGGTGTTCTCGTTACATGGCACATGTCGTACATCCGTGGTTGCGAATTGTTTAAGTAAGCTTTTACCTAGATCGTAGTAGGGTTGCAGATGCGTAGCTTTGCAAGCATAGGCCTCAGTGTTTTGATTTACGACTTGTTGTGAATCTCCCCGGACGGCCAGGTATCATATATGCCACGCTTGGGTAGCCAAGAGGCCTTTGGGTAGCCCCTCGTATTCTGCCAAGTTATTGGTGCAAGGAAACACAAATCGGTAAGCAGATGGGCAGATTTCCCCAGAGGGGAATGTAATTATGATAGCGGTGCTACCTTCTCACGTGGTTGAAGCACCATTGAAATGTAAGATAGCATCAAAATGCGGTGAATTTATGTTGACATTGCTAATGCATTCATCTGGGAAGTCAGGATCTATGGTTGCCTGGTCGTCGACTGACGAGGCCATAAGTTGGATCACTATGGCTTGACCTTTTATCGACGGCTGACTCACATAATGTAGATTGAACTCTATGGTTATTGCCTTCCATCGGGCTATGCTACTACTTTCGTAGAGGTTGCTAATGATGGCTCAGAGTATATTGCTTTTGCAAATGATGTTAGTCATACTTTGGAACAGGTACTGCCGCCACTTTTTTAGTGTGAACACTAAAGCCAGGTAATTCCTTTTGACTTTGTTGTACCTTGCTTCATGCGCTATTAGTGCATGACTCAAGTAGTATACTGGTATCTCAGAACCGTTGTCTCGTTTCTGACATAGTACTGCTGCAATAGATGTGTCAAAGGTGGCGCGGTAGATGAAGAAGGGTATATCCCTTTGTGGCGGGTGCACTGTCGGGAGGTGTGAACGCTCCTTTTTCAGGTCATCGAAGGCTTGTTGACATTGGGTTGTCCATTCAAAGTTCACCCCCTTCTTTAGGAGATGTTGCATAGGATGCAACTTATTGGTCAACCTTGTGATGAACCTTCTAATGAATTGCACTCTACCTTGTAAACCATGTAACTCCTTAAGGTTTGTGGGAGGCGCTAAATTGACGATGGCCTTAACTTTGTCAAGGTCTACCAGTATTCCAGCCTCCTATACCACGAATCCCAACATGCGTCCGATTTTCACCCCGAAGACACATTTCTTAGGATTGAGGCATAATTTGTGCATCTGGCAACATTTGAGGACTACCCCTAGATCATGTGGATGATCGGCCGCCTGCTTGGACTTAACTGCTATATCATCCACGTAGTCATTTAACGTTTCTAGGATGTAGCTACTGAAAATATAGGTCATGGCTCGGTGGTAGGTTGCTCTAGTGTTCTTAAGCCCAAAGGGCATCATGGTATAGTAAAAGATCCCCCATGGGGTCATGAAGGTCATTGACAATTGGTGCTCTGGATTTATGCGGATTTGGTTGTATCTAGAGAAGCCATCCATGAAAGATAGGAGGGCATGACTAGCAGTGGTGTCAATGAGTTGATCGATACTTGGAAGTGGGAAGTTATTCTTAATTGTTTCCTTGTTCAAATCTCGGAAGTCTATGCAGATTCGTATTCCTTCTATTTTCTTTGGAACCACAATGATGTTGGACATCCATTCTAAATAATCGACCGCGAAGATGAAACCTGCTTGATATAGCTTGGTGATTTCATCCCTTACAGCTAGTGTGATTTCTGGTTTGACTTTGTGAGCCTTCTACTTGACTACCTTCAAGTGTGGAGCTAGGATGATGTTGTGCTGGATCAACCATGGATCCAAACCCAGCATGTCACTATACGACCATGCGAAGACATATACACTATCTTGCAGAGCTTTAGCTACGCTTTCATGTGTTTGTGTATCTAGGAGGGAGCTGAGTTTTAGCATTTTCACCTCCCCTTTCAACATGGTCATGGGCATTTTGACAAGAGGATCTTTGGTTACGTCTCTGACCTCTAGATCTAAGGCTTGGACCAGATGCTTGGGCCAATTTGTCGGTGCTTCTAAGGCTGCTATAATGTTAGTTGAGGTCGACCCCCAGTCGATCATATCGGGGTTCAACTGTCTTGCGAGCTCAGCCTGTGGTCTTGCTATTGTCAAAGGTGTGGAGAGCTCACCCAGTCGATCTAAGGCTTCTAAGGCTACTATTGTCCTGCTATTGACCTGTTGTCACAAGATGTAAGCTTGGTTAAGAGACATCTATCGACGGAGATTATGTGCAACGTCAATTTGCAATGTAGTGATGAAATGCGACTTATGAAGCGTGATGATGTAAAGAATCGTGAGTTTGCCAGTTGAAAGTCATGATAGACTGCTAATTTGCAACATGCAAAGCAATGATATGCGAATCGAGAAATCTTGCATATGAAACATGCCATATTGTTGATGTAGAAATGTGACTACTGACATGCATTCTTGAGACTGCTAGAAATTGTGGCACTACCTATGTGGAAGAGAATGCAAAGACCGTCGATGTAATTACGTGGAATTATTAGTTTAACGTCATCATGGATTGTGCTAGTTTAAGGTATTTTTGGACCTTAAATCAAAAGAAAAACAAATATATATATTATTGTTATCGAGAAGGCAAGTCGTTGGCTTGAAGCGTGTTGAGGCCTTAATGCTAATAGTGCTAAGGTGTCGTGGCGAACATGCTACGCAGTACGATGCACTCCTCATTAATCAGAGAGATAGGGAGAGAGAGAGGGGCAAGTTTCCCTACCTTGTCATTACGGCTATAAATTGGGGTTGAACCCTAGCAATTTCGTTGTTTCTATCGATAACGTACAAAGCTTTCATCAGAGCATAAGGCAATTCCAGAGTGTAGAGCAATCGGTAGGGAAAATTTTTTTATAGCCAAGAGTGTAATTCTGCAGGCAGGACAATGGCTCCTAAGACCCACCTGGTGCTTGCGAAGGTTGAAGAGGCGAAGAAGGCCTTGGAGCATGCACCTCAAGCATGCATTGCGGCACAGTAGAGCACACCATTGACCCAGTGAGTTACTATGTTTCCTTGTTCTTTTGTTTTATGCGTTCTGTTTGCTTTGCGTACATTCTTGGCTACTTGCATCTTTTTGTGGTCGTGTCATTTTAGCCTTTGCATCGCCGCTATCATTGTTTTGGCCATGGGAGATGCAAAACATTACATCGCAATTGCATGTAGGACTGCCTGACCACTACCGCCATGGTTCTCACAACCGTGGGAGCTGGGCCGATTTAAGTCGCTTGATCCTAGCATGTCATAGCATGAAACCCTCGTGAAGGCTAGGCTATGTACAACGTGGCGATGTGACACATGGTTTGTTAGAGCATATTACTAATTGTGTTTATGCTACGCTAGGCTTACCTATGTGTTCTTGCTGCGCTAGGCTTTCACGTCTTTGCTACGCTATGTACGGGTAGAGGGTTATGCTACGCTATATTCATGGCTTGTTAGTGCATTTGCTATGTTGCATGTGCGTCACTTTTGAGTATGATGCTAACACTTGTTGATTTCATCATGTAGGTTGGGATTGAGACCCAAGCTAATCATTCTAGACATCAGGGGGGTCTTGTGCCATGTGAGCAAACCTCTGGCCAACGTCCCTTCTCCCCAGACATGTATAGGAGAACGAACGATTTGGTTCAGAAGAGGGGCACAGGATTTCTTGCAATATCTGCTCAACCATTGTAGCATGATCATTTGGTCTTCCCTAGACCAACAGGAGGTGTCTGGCATAGTAGAAGCCATGTTTCCTGCGGTGAGTCAAGGAATTTTGAGGTACTTGACCGATGACACCATGACTAGTGGGCAAGGGGCAGGATCCAGTCAGCCTTCAATAGGGTTGAGATGTTTGGCTTGGATCTGGGCCATGCCTGAATTTAGCTGCTACCACTGTTACAATACATTGTTTCTTTCACGTTACATGGCGATGTGCTTCTAGAACCCACAAGGGACTGTCTATTGTACTAGCGGGTGAGTTTTGCAGCCATTGCTCTACTGTGTTGTGTGATGCTGGACATTTCGGCCAAATGCTAATATACGCATGTTTGTTACCAGGTTTTACATTGATGATGACGAGGTTCATGACCTACTAGATTTGCTAGCCATGGCGCAGCTAGCTCTGCGAGAGTTTACCTCTGCCAAGAGCTTGTGGGTAGGCATGGTTGCTCACTGCAGGGGAGAGTACCATACCTACCCGGACACATTCCGTACTCTTTACAATCGTTGTAAGGAGAATGATTGGCTGGATGAGGAATGGAAGAAATCCTTCAAGCTAGTTACGCTTGAAGAGGTTGTGGCAATTAGGCTCCCATCGTTTCTGTTGCCATATAGACCTGGTAAGTTAAGCATCAAGTGTGCGCACTCGAGCGTTTTTGCAATTTGTCTTTCCTGCGAAATAATGTTAAGTATGTTTTGTGAAAACTGTTGTAGGGGTGAAGAAACCCCGGGAGGTGATGGTAGTGACTGCTGAGAGATAGGGGACCAACATCTACTTCAAATATGGTGAAGTGGAGGTGAGTCAGCGTTGGTTAAACTATGCAGCCTCGGACTCCTTGGTTGAGAACATCCAAAAGGCGGGGCTTATGGACTTGTTCATGGTGCCAAATCCAAGTGTCCCTACCACTGAGATGCTTTCTTTAGTCAACTCCTTCTCTAAGTAGGCGGGCCGCTTCCACATCCGCATACAGGGTGTGTGGGTGGTTATTGACATCAATGACTAGTTGTTCGCGGACCTGTTCGGTGTTATTGTTGACAGCACCCCCATAGGATTGAGACGTAGGCAGGAACTAGCCCTTCAGAAGAAGGACATCAAGGAGTGGATTCGGCTTACCAAGGAGCGGAAGGGTTTCCCCATGGAGAAACTTACGGATGGGCCTACCATAGAGATTTACCTGGTCTTTCGTGCATGCACATTCCCTCAGCTACTTACTCAAGGGAAGGTTCTGGGGCTCGAGCAGGCCTGGATAATGTGAGAAGTAATGGAGGAGGGGGCCCATTATAATTGGGCCAACTTTCTACGTGATGGCTTGTAGGCTGAGATTTTGGGGCTTCGTGAGCAGATGGAGACCCGCTCCGACATACACTACGCCTTCTACATAGGTTGTCTAAAACACTTCACTGAATTCCTGGTGGTTCTGGAGGATGGGGTCTGGGTCATGCGAGATCGTGACCAGATTGCCAAGACATGGATTTAACACATCCTCCGAACCACACGAGCCCAAGATCCCCCTGAAATGATCGGGGAGTCATTATCTGTAACGACTAAGGATTTGACGGCTTGCGGCATTTGCTGCCAGGAAAGCGTGGGGGAGACGCCGCCTGTTATAGTTGGTAGTGTGATGTGGGGGGAACATCTCATGACTGAGGACATGCCCAAGGAGTTGCAAAGGAAGGGGCCTCCCTCTTCCAAGGAGACCTTATGCTTGGAGGCAGAGGAGGGATGCAGACTGCGACTTAAGCTGCAGAGGACGCAACCCCCCATTGGTAAGCACTTTTGTGTGGTGGTGACTCTGCTATTGTTTGCTACACCATACTATGCTAGGTAGTGAAGCATAGCATCTACTTTGAGTTAATTTGTTTTGAATTGATGCAAATATGTTTTTCTTGCTAGCAGAGGAAGAAGAAGAAGAAGAGGAAGACGATGAAGGAGTATCCGCCCCTAATATGGAGGCGACGAGTAAAGACGCAGAGGCCCAAGTTTTAGAGGAAAGGGCCCCAGTAAGGAATAAAAGAGTTCCTGTCCCTAGGACAGGGACTCTCATCATTAGGGAGCCTCCTCCTACCGAAGAGGCGTCCCCTTTGAATAAAAAATACGTTGGTCTCCTGAAAGAAAAGGCACCCACACAGGAGGAAGGGACCTTTATGGACTTGGTAGGTCCCTCGACTGAGACCACCACCGTTGTCTTACATCAGTAGGGGAAGAGAGCACATCTGGATGATGGTGAGTTCAGCGATACGTCTGCCTTGTTGTAGTTCGTTGTGGCAATTGCTAATATTTGAATCATGCAATAGGTATTGCTACTGACATCGCAGGACCTGCTTCTATTTGCATGGAATCTTGGGCCAAAGTCCTAGACAAGTTTGTGTTTGTACAAGGACTCGTCGACGACATGGTCAACCGCCTTCAATGGGCAGACCCTAGCCTGGGTAAGTAGTATTGAATGTCTTATACCATTGCACTCAAAAATTTTTCACTTGTTGATTTTACTATGTTAACGCGATTGCTATACCCTGCATGGCGAGGCAACCTCTTAGCTCATATGGGACCCGACATGTCCTGTGAAACTCAACGTTGTGCCAACACTCTCACCTGACGTGATCGAGATGTCTTGTCGTCTGTTCAATGAGGCTTGCAAGTGCATCTTGCACTCGACTCACTCTCTGTGGGAGTGCAGGCGTGTCAACGAGGCTTTGTGGAAGCGGGTCCATAGGGCTGAGCAAAGGGAGGCAGACCTGGTTGCTGAGGTGAAGAATCTCTGGTCAAGGAACGATTTCCTCATAAATCATAATCCTGACCCTGAGGACTGTTTCAAAGATGTAGACAACTATGCCAGGTTTTGGACCGTCATTCGCTAGAACGTTGAATCCACCTGCGAGATGATTAAGCAGCAGATGTAGATGGACCTACTAGCCCAGAAGTGTCAAGACATAAAAGACATCAATGCCAAAGTTTTTGAATGGGGGCAAATCCAGCAGGACCACAAACATGTGTACAAAATGGAGAACGAGACCCATCAAAAACAATACAAGGGCATTCTGGAAGAAGCTTTCACATATGAGGCATTCGTAGAAGCTATCGGCGCTTCTGAGGCCTACGCTAAATTCAAAAAGCAGGTAAAGGTTACAGAATCTCCTGATTTAGAAGTGAACCTTCCTATAGGAGAGACCGCAATCGCCTCCTCTTCCTTGGGACCTCTAGAATGGACAACCGTGGAAAGAGAGCTAGCTGCCGCTGTGAACGCTAAACCTAGCGACAATTGATGGATGAGTATTACTATGGAGGAGATCTGGCATCGCCTCGAACTCGGCCTAGACCAGATATCTTTTGAGACCGATGTGAACCCCACTCCAGTTAGTTGCTTTATTATGCAAGTGTTCATGTCCTGATGTTATTTGCATTTGTTATCCTAACCAACTACTTCACTCCCACGATGTAGGCACCATATGGGAGTGCAAGGTTCGCAGGGGAAGGGAGTGAAGAATCGGAATATGGCAATGTAAGGGACGGTAACACACAGGCAGATGAAGTAGAGGCATGGGACATTTATATTTTGATGTTTTTCCATATTGCAACATTAGGATTTTGTAAGAGTTTTTACAAACATTGCCAATAGGCATGAACTTTGAATATAATGAGAGAACTTTAAGAGAGAAATTGGTTTTGCATTAGCTCATGTATTCTGCAACTCTCTATACTTTTATGTGCTAGTTTCAGGCCATTTCGGGCCATTGCTAGAAGTAAAAAGCAACGATGCTAGTTTCAGGCCTTTCTGGGCCATAGTGTATCATCCCAAAAGTATAGCATGATAGAGAAAAAGAAATGATGCTAGTTTTAGGTCATTTCAGGCCATAGCATGGCATGTCATAGATAGAAAGCAACGATGCTAGTTTTAGGCCATTTCGGGCCATGGCGTAGCATGTCATAGGTGGGAAGCCACGATGCTAGTTTGAGGCCATTCCGGGCCATGGCGTAGCATGTCATAGGTGGGAAGCGACGATGCTAGTTTTAGGCCATTCTGGGCCATGGTGTAGCATGCTGAAAGGGTGGCGTGTTACCAAAGCAAAGAAAAAATGGATATGCGAAGGACTGCAACTGAGCAAGAGATGGTAGGGTTGTTACGCTAAGTGTAATTGCCTCTTGATTCGTCACAAGTTGATTGGAACATATGGTCGAGATGTTTCTCTAGGGCCTTCGTTCCCATCGTCATCCCCCATTTCGAAGGGCAATTCAGCCCATGTGTTTTTGATTTGGGAATCGGCCTGCTAGACCAATCCTTCCTTTGGGTTACATACGTGAGCAGGCGCCTCACTTTCAGAAGTTGTAACCTTTGAACCCTGCTCTGTGTCTATGTTGCTGATTGCATGCGTTGCCACTGCATCATCGCGAATTATCACCTCCTTACCCACATATGGTAGATGGATTTCTTGGTGTATAGGCGAGGAGACCATCCTAAGTTGCACTAGCCACGATCTTCCCAAGATCAAGTTAAACCTAGGAATTTCCTCGACCACGATGAAGGTTGCATCTATGGGAAATTGGTCCCTTGCTATGAAACTTATGTGAATGGTGCCTCTCACCAGGATGTGCACCCCATTGAAGGACCTCAAACACAAAGTTTTCATGGGTTTGATTTGGTCGACCAAGCCTAATTTATCCACAATAAGGAAGGGAATGACGTTTGTGGCAACTCCATCATCAACTTGCATCCTTCGGATCTAGTGTTGGCTGACCTGAATTGTGATGAAAAGAGGTGCCGTAGTCACCTGACCCCCTTCGGGATCTTCCCTAATGGCATCGTCGTTGAAAGTCAGTCACAGTGCCATGGATTTGGCAAGTATAAGAGGAACCATGATTGCATGGATTGCTTCTTCTTTTGCTGGCGTACCCTCATCGACTGAAATTACCGTTAACATGCGAGTTAGGGCCTCGCAGTGAGGCACCGACATCATGATTAGGTCGTATAAACTTAGTGCAGCATTTTTCTACTTTGGGGCTTGCTTAACTCGAGTGAGGGTGTCCAGCAGGGCTTGGCTACCTTCTTGTTTGGCATTCCCTTCCTCTTCAATTCATCCCAGAAGACGAATTTCATGGGGAAAGGTGACTTCGGGTCTGGTTTCAGATCCTTATCGTGGAGGTGATGTGGATCGCATAGTCATATCAACCTTTGCCTTTGGTGATGGAGGTGCAGTTGTGAAGGGTGAAGACATAGGCTTGGAGGCATTTTTGACGATACAGCCCTTCGGCACTTCACCCACACGGTGGACCTCCTGCTTCACAGAGCGAGAAAGTTGCTCAACTTTGTTATGCAGAATAGGGGCCGTTGAAGGTGTTGACCCCCTGATGACAAATGGAGTTAGGGGTGTTAGCTGGTGGGGTCACGGGGCTCCACTAACAGGTGGCGCAAAGGTGGAGGCTCGCGGTGGGACTTTCAACATGAAAGGCCATTGCAGGCTTTGATTAGCCGCTTGCGCCACCGGTGCACTATGTTGAGGCATACAGATTACAAATGGCTACTGGGGTGGTCTGAAATTAGCGTTAACGCCAATGATGTTGATCATGTACCCAGCATTGTTGGCGTTGAGGGGGTTTGTGTAGACATACATCGACTAGTTTTCGGAACGTGCTGGACTACTTTTGTCCAACATTATTTTCCCTTGGTATATCAGCCTTTGGATGTCGTCCTACAATGCCAAACAGTAATCGGTGTTGTGACCACACAATTGGTGGTAGTCACCGAACCTATCTAGCCTGAAACCCCTAGGAACTGGAGGCTCATTAGGTAGAGACACAGAGGGATTTCTAAGGAGTTCACAATAATGTTGATGTCTTACGGTTGCTTCCTTTGACATCTATTTGTGTCAGATGTATCCCACTGCTAATAGTTGCTTTAAAAGTTTCGAATGCTTTAGAGGCAGCGAGGCATACTGCGAGCGATCTTTACGCTAAAAGTTGGTTTTATGTTGTGCAGATGTGTCGGGCGTAGGTGTAGCAGGTTGCTGCATGTGTCCCTGTTTGGGCATGGGGTTAGCCACTTGTGTGGTTGGTTTCTTACTGTTCTTGTTACTGTTGTTGCTCAATTTGGTCTTAGCCTCAGTTGCCACATCAGCTACCATGGTTGTTGGGGCTTTGAGCTTTTCCTTCTTTGCAAAGGTGTTCTTATAAGCAACATAGGCCGAGTCTTTGTTTACCTTGGCCACATCTTGTATACTCTTAGTTTGAGTGAAAGCTTGACTAAGAGAGCGAGGAGCCAAGTTGTACAACTTAGACTTGATGAAGTCGTTCACTGCACCTTTAAAAATGGCCAATAAGTGGACCTCCACGATGGGCTTGAGGATTTCATTAAGAGTTGCACTCCAGCGTTGAATGAACTTCTGGACATGCTCTAATGGGTCTTGCTTCATGCCCATCAACTGATCCATTGTGGTTTCTGGCTTCAAGTTGTATTTGAAGTGTGTCAAAAACTGGGTCAGTAGTTCTTCTAAAGTTGAAACGGATGAGCATGGTAATGCATGATACCAACTAGAGCTTTCCCAGATAGGAACATGGTGAAGATGTGAATGATCATATGCAGCCATTGTTGTAGTAGCAAAGACTCGGATCTGAAGGTGACAAGATGCGCATTGGGATCTCCCTCCCCATTGTATTTTGCGAAGTGTGGGAGGGACATCCCTAGGGGTAATGTCAAAGTAGGAATTGTAGGACTGATAGGGTCATCTTGGTAGAAGTCCATGACTTGCACCATGTCAGACCTAGCAGCCTTGAGGAATTTTATTTCCTCTGTGAGGGTTTGGATGAGCTGAAATGCATGGTCCAGACCTGGTGACGTGGCAACAGGTTGAGGGGCCGTAAAGGCAGCTCCTACTTGTGGCATGGCGATGGTGGCGACACGTCCTACCGATAGTAGCATGGAGATGGCCCCTGCGAGCGGTGCTATCTGCATTATCCACCACTCGGCAGGTGGTGTCATGACAACAACCGTGGGTTGGGCTGTCGGTTGGATCGCGTGTGTCACCGACAGCGTAGACCATAACCCCATGTTAGGTTGTACCACTTGTGAGGCTTGATGTACTTGAGGCTATGCACAGTGAGACATCTATGATGGTTGTGGAACAGGTGCAACGGTGAATGGAGCCCACCACGTGGGCAGGCCAGAGCTCACCACAGTGGGTGGAATGGGCATCCACATAGGCATAGATGTAGGAATCGTGCATGGTTGGAAAGTAGGCATACCATGTATATGTGGTATATTAGTTGTAGTTGGCATATGTTGCATCACAGGAGTCGACTGTTGAACAAGTTGTAAAGGGATAGCAGCTACGAACAGAACTAGTGACATGGTTGAGAACGGACATTGAAATGCCATGGGACGTGCATGGCCACCTGTAGTAGTGGTAACTGCGGGCTGCAGAAGCATAGGCATAATCACAGAGGGAGCGATAACTGACACTAGTTTGGCCTAAAAGGACTGGGCAAGAGGGATGGGCATGGGATCAATTGGACCCCCTTCGTCCGATTGAGGGTCGAGTTTCTCCTGTCCATCCTGGAAAGTGTCATCCTAGTTGGACACTGTGTCTTGTTGCTCCCTAAGCCTAGTCAACTAGATTAGTTGATCTAAAAGCCTTTGATACGCTTATGTTAGTGGTGGGAAAATGCCAGGGGTAGGAACGAATCCCTTCTCGTTGCAGTAAGCGAACTCGAAGCTGCGTTTTTCTTTGAGTTCGTGCAAATCTAAGGGAAGACTTTCCTACACCTTGGCGTAGAGAAAGTTGTAATGCTTGTGTTGCTAGGCTAATCCCTCATGTCCTTGGTTTTGGATCCTAAGAGACCGGCGTGTTTCCAGCATCAGATTTAGCGGTTGTTTGGCACCAGTAGTGCCTCGAACTACGATTGGAACTTCAACATTGAAAGGAATTTCCATGTTGAAGGCATCAATAGCAGTGGTGGAGAAAGCCATTCTTAAGCAAGTATTTATGTAAGAAAAAAAAAGCTTAAAAGTTATGCAAAAGAGTGCGAGTAAGTAGATAGAACTGGAAATTAGCAAAGAACAAAAGGTCTTACGTTTTGCAGGATTCCAGGGAAACCATCGAGGCGACTGACCTCCACCGCACAAAGCATAAACAACTACAAAAAGGGTGTCACATTCATGCTTAGTGCATGATAGGGTGCAGAGCGCATGCAAGGTTAATGTAAGACAGGTTTAGCTAACTAGCAGTGGCTTTATGTCTTGAAGGATCCCCGAGGGACCATCAAAGTGACTGATCTGTACCACGCCAGGTGAAGTATAGAACGCACATAAGACCACCATGGGATAAGCTTAGCAACGGCTTCGTGTCTCGCAGGGTCCCCTAGGGACCGTCAAGGTGACTAACTTATACCACGTAAGAACGCGAGGCATGTGAATTGATTGGAGAACAAGCAAGCTTTATGTCTCATGGGGCTCCAAAGGAATCGTTGAGGTGACCGCTCTATACGACACACACGCGGTGAGGTGTAGACCACACACAAGACTACCGTAAGGTGGGCAAGCTAACTAGCAGTCAAGGAGGCTTTGCGTCTCGCAGGATCCCCGATGGACTGATGAAGCGATTGTTTTGTACCACATAGGATGGGGTATAGAATGCATGCAAGACTACCGTGGGACGAGCTGGTTGGCTAACCAATCAGAGGCTTTGTGTTCTGTGGGATTCCCTGGGAATCGTCGATGCGACCAACCTACACCACACAAAGCATAACCAACCGTGAAAAGGGTGTCACGTTTATGCTCATGTGTATCAGGGTGTAGGACACTCATCGAACTACTGTGACACACAGAAAAGGTACCAAAAGGCGCCCTCCTTCTAGCACCAGAAAACTATTTCAACCGAAAACGTCAGCGGCTGGAAAATGTTGAGGGGTCGACGGGCGCAACAGTCTTGACCCCATGCCCATGGGAGGGCCATGTTGGGTGTGTGCGGATACGGGGTTCCCTAAACGGTCTGGTCGATCAGACAGGGACTTAATCGACGTCTATATAGCCTTTTGTGACATATATTTTTAAAGATGCAAATGAAAAGCATGCAAAATTGTGAGACAATGCTTGGAAGTAAATAAAGTGAAGAGGTAATGCAACATGAAATATTAAGTAGGAAACAAAGTAAAATACAGTTAGAAAAGTGCACCACTTTGAAGCTACAAATTTACTCGGTCAAAGTGGATATAGTCAGTTGCACAACGTGACAGAGTGCAAAGATTCCGAGGGTAACCACAATGTGTGGAGCAAAGCAGTTTTTGCACTTGGGTGTGGGTTTAAGTGCTGAAAGTGCAAGGGTTATACCAAGGTGGTAGAACAGGAGGCAAAAAAATTTTTAGCTAAAGGTGCTAAATGTTTTTAGTGTCAAACAGGAAGCTTACAGTGCTCGGTATTGCAATGTGCCAGGCGGAGATCTTGGATGCCAGAGAAGAAAGTTGAAATTCCAAACTGAGCAGACCCTTAGAGAGTCACTGAATCAGCCAGAGTCAGAATGAATGAGCCAATTTGTGCCAACCTAAAGCATGAGAGAGAGTCAACCAACTAGCGAGCCAACCTCAAAGTGAATGCTTAGCTAGCTAGAGAGAGGGTTTGAATGTCGCTTGCTAGGATACTTATAGGACTAACGGCACGTGAGAAGGGTGGTTTGGACGCCACGTACCCTGGAATTCCGTTGACTTGCTCATGTCGTGCGTGTCAGCATGACCATTGGACATGCATGACTGTTGCGACTGTGAGTCGGTTGTGCCATAACTGTGAGCCTGGCATGCCATAATTGCACCGTCAGCATCTAGAGATGTATGCCAATGATTCAATTAGGTGAAGTGCATTAATGTTTCACAACCACCTGCATGCCTTACCGTATGTTGTAGCGTAGCATGCCTAGCATAGCGTAGCACTTTGTCATGTGTTTTGCTACATGTGTGTTGCTTGTTTACTACGCTACATAGCGTAGCGACCGGACTTGATTGCAAACACTTTGTCGATTCACAAACTTTGCTCCATATGTTGCAGGACTCACAAGTTTGAGCTGCCTTCTGTCCCTTCCGCAGGATTGCTACGCCTTGCTGCACCATGTAGCTCAGCGTAGCGTAGCAACAGACATAGTCCACCACTTCCAGAAGGAAAAGGACACTATTGAAGGACCTGAAATTGAGTGAAGGATTGGTTGTGTAGCTGCTGCTGTGTTACACTACGTCTCGTGTCGTAGCATAGCGTGGAACTTTGTTCTTCAATCATCTTCTGAGGCTTGCTATGCTACATAGCAAGGTATAGCATAGCGTAGCAAACTTCGTGACTTAGAAAACTTGTCGAACTATTTTGTGCGCACCCAGAATGCTGTTGCCAACTCTGTGCATCGTTTCTGAGTAGGTTATCAGCTAGGAAAGCTACTTAGGTGGTCAGGCAGGATGATCCATAACCTGTCTACACCTAAAGTAGAAAATTTGTCGAACTGGCCATCCTAAGCTTAGGGTGTTCTCCTCTCGAAGAACGGTCATATCACCGTGCAGTCTGCAATGCCTGGTGAAGCCAAGTTGACCTGACATTTTTTGGGGTGTTTCACTTCAAGGTGCTTGCCATCTATTAAGTCTTGGGTTAAGTGCATACACCCCAGACTCTTGTAGATGTGAGATGATTGGACAACATCCGTTAGGATGGTCATATTGGCAGATCTCACATCCACTGTCATTGTCTGTGTCTGAGTCCACAACCTCATCAGAGATAGTTATTTTCCCCTTACCCTTGTCACATGCATGGCCTGAATCTCTCCTCTTTTTCTTATCATAGTCACTACCTCATTCCTCCTTAAACTACTCTACAATTTTCAGGACAGTTTCAAGTCTAAAGTTTAAGCAATCCCACAATTGATCCACCTTAGCCGACACTTCGGTTGTTAGCTTTTGAAGCAAAAAGATTTTTCTATTCACCAACTCTTCAAGTGGTGACTCATCTTCTTCATCACAAAATGTCACTCCCTTCTTTCGGAGGGAAGGATCACGGTTGTATTCTTCCACGCTCTCTCTTTTCCATAGCTCCCCTTCTTCTTTGGCTACTTACTCCAACAATCGATGAATTTCATGAAATCTAAGCTCAGATAATCTCCCTTGGGCATATGTCCCAAGGGTTCTCCTAGTCTCATGTCTTAGCCCATCTATGAGGTGGCGTAGTTGATCCCGTTGTGCATAACCATGGCCCAGGCAACGATGTAGTAATGCATAGTATCGGCCCATGGTAGCATCCAAGGGTTCATGATTACCCTACTTCCATCCTTGGATCTGCTTACGCAAGTTAGACACTCTGGAGTACGTTTGGTATTTATCATTAAACAACTCTAACATCGTACTCCATCTCCTAATGGTTTCCGGCTCTAAGAACCAGTACCAACTCTCTGCTTCCTTTATGAGTGTCCTAGGAAACAACTTTAATTTCTACCACTCATTCTCAATATTTTGCAAGGCACATGCATTGGGGAATGCCTGTAAATGATTTTGCAGATCAGCATTATATCCCCCCTCAAAGCGTGAAATATTTTTCATGTCTAAGCGCTTGATCCGGCTATCCTTTTGATGCCTTGTAGGTTTCCTAACTACCTCCGTGATGTCTAGCATACTCTGGGTTGCTAGTAGGGGTTCATCATGATCATCTCTCTCATGACGTCTATGATGTCTACGTTGTTCCCTACTTTCCCTTCGTTCATGCCTTGATTCTCTTGACTGCCCTTGTGCTCTCTCTCGACTCTCTCATCGAGGTCTCTCATCTCATTTACCTTTATCCTCACCGTTATGCTCCTTATGGCTTCGCCTAGATGTGGAAGGAGAGGGTGAATGATGTGATGAAGGGGAAGAAGAAGGAGAACCATCGCCATAATGATGTCTCCTACCTTCTCTTCGGTGTTCCCTGCCCCGATCGTGATGACGATCAGAATGCTCACCCTTATCTTGTGCTTGTGTTCCCTCAGTGAACAATTGGTGTTCACAGGGATCAGAACCAGGGTTGTGTATCGTAGAGTGCAAGTTCTGAAACCCCACCTCCTCACTATTGTTAGGAGGGGGAACATTATCTTGTGGAGAACCTATTGAGATAGGTTCACCATCCTTTACTTCTCTTATGACGGGCGAAGCATTACGGGGGCCTTTGCCATTCAACAATGTGTGGTGGATCTCCTACCGTAAGTCCCTTAAACATTGTGCTTCTGTGGGATGGTAATCCCTTGTGTTGAAATCACCTACAACATATTTAGCATATAGTTGTGTCATGTCAATCTGTGCCAAAGCACGGAGGAGCATGTTAGGGATTGCACAATCTGGAGGTAACACTATGTTACCTTGCAAATCTCTCCAACGTAACTATTCATCCTAATGGAGGATAAAAGTGAAATTGGGTATGTACTCATCGGGATGAGTATATACCACTCAATGCTGTTGAGGAACTAGCAGATCTCGGTTATGCATGTTAGACTACCGACTATTTCTCATATGATCCCTAGGTGGTGAAATTCTTGTATGAGAAGAAGACATAGTTTATCTCGGTGTGCTAATTAATTGTTATATAATTTTTTAATTAACCCTAAGGGTTCATTTTAGCTCCCAACGATGTGGATAATTTCCTATGTCCTACTTAGCACATAAACACTTAGTCCCTAGCAACGGTGCCAATGATGAGTGGCGAGGTACCCCTACACTCAACCATACAAATATGAGTGTTATACGCACGATCCAGTCGAACTCCATAGACTAAGTGCCTACACACCTCATGGAACACTTAAGGTTAATCGTTCGTTGTCTTCCCAAACTTACTTGTATTTGTCACGGTTGTATGGTTAAGCAAGTCTGAGGTATGTGATTTTTATAGTTTTTATGTTTTATCTCCTATGCTAATGAGGTGAAGGGTGAAGAGGCTAATTAACTAACTAACTAAGCCTTAATTAACCTAGCATTAGCATCCGTTCCCACTTATTGTTCACACCCTGAACCAATGCAACCTTGGCTACCAAACGCTATTCATTACTGGGATCACCAAGCGTAATGCACGTGCTCGAAGCGGTCGTACTGAGTGCACTTAACTACGGTAGAAGGGTTGAGAGATTTAATTAACTAATAAAGCATTTAAATGATAATCAATAAATAACAGTTATTAAAATCCTATTTAGCCTAATCCATGCACTGCAAGGTTTATCCAAGAAGTTTGTCTTTATTTCCGTACACAAACTTGTGTTCAGATACAATATTTGCTTGAATAAAGATCCGTTCACTTTGGAGTTCCTACTGCGGGCACATGGAAATTATTCTATCTCTGGAGAGGTAAAACTGCTAGAGTTTCGCTACAGTCTAGGCCTAGAATGAGAAACAAGGAAGAGTCACCTCTTATTTATAGACTTGGTGGTGCACCCCGATATTGTATATGCGATATCGCAAGGGACGATGCGATATCGCGGCCCATGCGATATCGCGTCCCATAACTTAGTTTTAGAAATGCCCAATCACCAATTCATTGATAGTTCCATTATTTAAAGAAAGGGATTTTACAGTTCCAAGCTAAGAGAGACCATAGAAATTCATGGATTCATGGATGATGTGTACTCATTGCCTATTATATCAAAAGAACCATACCTTAGTATCAACATTAGAACTCAAAGGTAAAAACCAAACATCGGCAATCAATAAAATATAGTTCATACCACCATCAAGAGCACTTATTAGGTGATGATCCCAAAAAAATAAACAACCACACAAAGGAATGAGAAATTATGAACGATGTTGCAAAACAAAAACAAGAAAAGTTAAAGAAATTTGTAAAACAAAAACCTTAAAGGGAACTGAGGGCCTTCATTGATCAGCAGAGGCGGCCATCTCCCCCATGACTGAGTTGAAAGGAGGAGATCTAAAATAATGAGTGGGATCATCCCTTTTTAGAGGTATTATGTGCACTGGCCGTTCTAAGTTCATGGAAGGGTTTGATCTATTGCACATGAACTAGTAATCTCTTATCAGGGCTCTCACGTTTGTATATGGTCATGGCCCTTGAAGGAAAGGTTGTATTAATAATGTAAGGTCCTTCCCATAGTGTTTGAAATTTTGTGCATTGTGGCACATGTGTGGGGTTCCAGTAGAGGACCTTATCTCCTAGTTGATACTTAACCTTTTGAATTTTCAAGTCATGACGTTGCTTGTTATATGCCTTGTGCAACTCATTTGATGATAGGGCAACTAATCAATTTTTTTCTAGCATGTTTAAAGTTGTCAACCTTTTTTTTGTGCTAGATCAAGGTCAAGGTGGAGGTCACAAGCCATGGATAGTGTACGGAGCTCGATTTGAATCAGAAGCTTTGGAATTTTTTCATACACTAACTCATAGGGAGAGTAGCCTATAGGGAGTTTCCAAGTGGAGCGGTATGCCTAAAGAGCATCATTCAGTTTAGTGCTCCAATCTCCCCTATACTAGCTAATTGTCCTTGTCAATATTTTAGTGGTCTCCCTGTTAGTAACCTCGGCTTGTCCATTAGCTTAGGGATGATAAGATGTAGTCAATTTATGTTTAACCCCTAAGCGTTGCATTAACTTTCGAAAAGTTGCACCTATGAAGTGTGTTCCATTATCCAAGATAAGTGCATGTGGCACACCAAACCTATTTATGATTTGTTGTTGCATAAATCGTGAACTGTAGATGATGTACATTCTGTAATAGCAGCTGCTTCAACCCATTTAGTTAGATAGTCTATGGCAACAATGATGTAAGCTTTTCCATTGGACATTGGTGTAATGGGCCCCATAAAGTCTATTCCCCAAACGTTGAAGGGTCCTAAAGGTTGAATTCATTGTTGCAGACCCTCCATTCTAACAGTCATTTCCCCATCATGTTAACAGTGCTGGCAGGATTGGACAAATTGATGGGCATCCCAAAATACTGTTGGCCAATAATATCTTGTAAGTAGGATCTTAATAGCCGTTCGTCTCCCTACATAGTGACCCCCACAAGGGCCCTCATGAGCATCTTGGAGAACTCTTAAATGGTCCACCTCGGGCATGTACCATCGAACCAAGCCATTAGGACACACTTTGTAAAGTTGTCCATTAATCTCTGTGAAGTACTTGGCTCTATGAAGAAACTATTGTTTCTTCCTAAAGTCCAGCTCATGTGATGTTTTTTGGGTAAGGAGATAGGTGAGAATGCTACTATACCAATCCGTCTCCATGGGTTGGTTATTCACTACACTGGCAAAGAGGGCTTCATCAGAAAAATGATCGGACATTACATATTCATCCTCTTTGCTATCCTAGTGCAACTGAGATAAATGATCTGCAACTACGTTCTCAGCACCCTTTCGATCAATCATTGTTAGATCGAACTCCTGTAGGATTACCAACCATTGTATAATATGAGGGTTAACCGTTGGCTTGTTCATGAGGAACTGGATTGCACTATGATCCATATGGATGAACACTTTGTAACCTAACACATAGTGCCTAAACTTATCCAGTGCAAACACTACAGCCATTAATTCTTTTTCTGTAGTTGTGTAGTTAATTTGTGCACCGGCGATACTCCTACTTGCATAGTAGATGTAGTAAGGACATTTTTGGTCATTTAACTGTGTAACTACAACTCCTATAATTGGATGCATCAGTCATTATATGGAATAGTCTGGACTAGTTAGGGGCTTGTAGAATGGGAGTTTCTACAAGATTTTGTTTCAGAGTTTGGAATGCTCGTTCACATTCGTTGGTCCATTCGAATGGTGTGTCCTTCTTCATTAGCTCTACCAATGGTTTGGAAATCTTGGAGAAGTTCTCAATGAATCTTTTATAGTAGCCAATGTGTCCAAGGAATGATCGAATGTCTTTGATAGTTTCCGGTTGACGGGTGATTCCTTGGATGACCCTAACTTTATCTAGGTCTACCTATATTCCTGAATGTGAAATCTTATGCCTAAGTACTATGCCTTCTTGGACCATCAAATGGATTTTCTGCTAGTTGAGCCTTAAGTTGGTTTCTACACAGATTTTTAGCACTTGCTTTAATCAGTCCAAGGCTTGATCAAAGCTTGCTCCATAAGTGGAGAAGTCGTCCATAAAGACTTCCACTTTGTTTCCTATCTGCTTTTGGAATATGCTTAGAACCAGGTGTTGAAACTTGGTAGGAGCATTGCACAAGCCAAATGGCATTTGTTTATATGTAAACGTTCCCCAAGGACTAGTGAATCTTATCTTGGCTTGATCTTCTAGGGCTATTTATATTTGGTTGTATCCACTATAGCCATCCAGAAAACTATAATAGCGATGCCCTGCTATGGTGTCTAAGACTTGGTCAACGAATGGCAACGGAAAGTGGTCCTTAAATGTTACCATGTTTAGCAGCCTAAAATCTATAAACACCCTCTATTTACCTTCCTTTTTAGGCACAATCACCAGAGGACTAACCCATTTGCTATTAGAAATGGGATATATGAACCCAGCCTTAAGAAGTTGTTCTATTTCTTCTTTTACTATTTGCTTCAATTTTTGGTTTAATCACCTTTGTAGTTGTTTTCGAGGTTTCATGGAGGGGTTAGTATAAATCCTATGCTGACATATCCTAGGATCTATTCCAATTAACTCGGGGTANCCTTAGTTGATGTTTTCAAGGTTAAGGCTTGGAAGTTGGCAACGAACTTGCTCTAGTGCATCTATGCTTTCAATGTAAGCACTAGTTATCCCCTCAGTTAGTTCCATGCACATTAGTGAGTTGCTCTCTTGATCAACCATCAGCCACTAGGTGTCTTATTGTCATGTGATTGCTGCATTTAGGCACTTTTGTATATTAATGTCTTGTGCACACTGATTGCATGTAGGTAATGCTAAACTTTGCATAACCCATGATCTCTGCATGCAATTGCACCCTATGTCACTATATACGATGCATGGAACTTTCTTCTTATTGATCTTTCCAAAAGTATTCTTCTTGGATATTTCTAGGGAAAGATCATGGATTCCTTGGCATGCATCTATAGTACTTAGCCATGCTCTTCCCATTATTATTGGGAAGTCCCCTTTACCATCATTTACTTGTATTACTAAGAAATCAACTGGATACGACCACCCACACACAGTGGTAACGATCTGCTCCACTAGTCCCAATGGGACAGTGATGGACTGGTCAGCTAGCTCTAGTCGAATATTACTCTTCCTTAATGGAGGTAGGTTCCAGGCTTTGTACATCTCTTTTGATATTAAGTTGACTTTGAAACCTCAGTCCAGAAGAGCTTTACATGGTTCATTCCCAGTGACTTGGAGATAGATTAGAGGGCTTCCAAGATCAGATAATTTCTTGGGAAGATGGTCCACCTTAATCTAATCAGTAATGATATGTGTTAACATAACCGTATGCATTGAGCTCGGTGTTTGGTTTGAAGGAAGCCCTAAAGCCTTAATTGATGGGGAGGCATTCAGATGTTCAACCACTTGTGGTTGTGAGGGCTTGGTTCGACTGTTGGTTCTAAAGAAAGGTCTTCTCTTCATACGGTTTTCAGAACTAGTAGTGGGTTGAAAATTCATAGCCCTCGTAGCATTGCATTGCTACGATTGAGTGGGGAGTTCCCCTTGCATCGTTCNTCGTAGCATTGCATTGCTACGATTGAGTGGGGAGTTTCCCTTGCATCGTTCGAGCGGGTGGTAATGGAGCTATCAGTGTGAGAGTTGTAGATGGATTAGGAGGGTGGTATGTCTGTGGGTTATCTCCCCTAGGAGAAGGAGTCCTATAATGATTCTGAGTTTGATAGTGATGTTGTGATATCACGTGATCAATAGAGTCACGTGGAGAGATTGGCTACTGCACGTAGTAGCCATATGGATTTGGTTGTCGGTAGGGGTATTGTTGCCTTGGTGGTGGCATCCCCCATGACTATGGGTATTGCCACTATTGATGTTGCTCAATAGGTTGTGGTGGAGTTCCACTTGGATAATATGTTGAAGGTTGGTGGGACTGCCTTGGGTTACCTTGGGGATATGGTAATCGTTGGGGTGCTTTCCGTTTATTAAGTTGTGGGTTAAGCGCATACATCCCAGACTCTTGTTAATGTGAGATCACTGGGCAACATCCCTTAGGATGATCATATTGGCATATCTTACATCCACCATCACTGTCCGTTTCTGAATCCACAACCTCTTCAGTGATGGCCAGTTTACCCTTACCTTTGTTACATGCATTGTCCACTTCTCTCTTTTTCTTTTTGTTATAGTAACTACCTCGCTCCTTAGACTCCTCTACAATTTTAAGAACAGTTTCAACCTTCTATCCAGGGAGTCCCACATTTGATCTACCTTTGCCGATACTTTTGTTGTTAACTTTTGAAGTGGCAAAGTTTTCCTATTTACCATCTCTTCGAGTGGTAACTTTTCCTCCTCTTCACAAAATCTCACCTCCATTTTTCAAAGGGAAGGATCTCGGTTGTATTCTTCTGCAGTTTCTCTCTTACATAGCTCCCCTTCTTCCTTGGCTACTTGCTCTAGCAATCTATGAACCTAATGAGACCTAAGATCTGATAATCTCCCTTGGGCATATGTTCCAAGGGTTCTCCTTATTTCATGCCTAAGTCCATCCATGAGATGGCGTAGTTGATCCCGCTGTGAATAACCATGGCTCAGAAAGAAATGTAACAGTGCATAATAATAGCCCATAGCAGCATCCAAGGGTTCATAATTTCCTTACTTCCATCTTTGGATTTGCTTTTGTAGGTTAGACACTCGGGAGTATGTTTGATACTTATCATTAAATAGCTCTAACATTGTACTCCACCTCCAAATGGATTCCAATTCTAAGAACCAGTACCAGCTTTCAGCTTCTTTTACTAGTGTCCTTAGGAACAACTTTAGTGTCTGCCATTCGTTTTCTATGTTCTACAAGGCACATGCATTGTGGAATGCTTGTAAATGGTTTTGAGGATCAACATTGTATCCCCCTTCAAATCGTGGGATATTGTTCATGTCTAACCTCTTGATCCTACTATCCTTTTGGTGCCTTGTTGGAACTCTTACGACCTTCATTATATCCAACATGCTTCTAGTTGTGAGTAGGAATTCTTCGTTGTCATCTTGTTCATAGTGTTTGTGATGTCTACGTGGTTCCCTACTCTTCTTTCTTCTATGCTATGATTCCCTAGAGTGCCCTTGTCCTCGTTCTCGACTGTCTCGTCGATGTTTTTCACTTTATTTTCCTTTATCCTCACGGTTAGTTTTCTTATGACTGCATCTGGACATTGAAGGAGAGGGTGAATGCGATGTTGAAGGTGAAGAAGAAGGAGATCCATCACCATGACAGTGTTTTCTACCTACTCTTCACTGGCCTTGGCCTTGATCATGATTACGATCAGAACGTATGCCATTATCATGTGTTTGTGTTCCCTCGTTGAACACTTCGTGTTCATGGGGATCAGAACCAGGGTTGTGAACCACAGAGTGAAGGTTTTGATACACCACCTCCTGATCATCGTTAGGAGGGGGAACATTGTTTGGTGGAGAACCTGTTGAAACTAGTTTTGTAGCAACCAAAAACATCGGTGGTTGGAAAACGTCAAGGGGTCGACGGGCGTCACAATTTTGACCTCGTACGCATGAGAGGGCTGTGTTGGGTGTGTGCAAATACGGGACACCCTAAACAGTCTAGTCGATCAGACAAGAACTTAATCGGCATCTATATAGCCTTTTGCAACATATATTTTAGAGACGCGGATGAGAAACGTAAAATAATGTGAGATAATGCTTGCAAGTAAATAAGGAGGAAAGGTAATGTAGCATGCAATAATAAGTAGGAAAACAAAGTAAAATATAGTTAGAAAAATGCACTACTTCAAAGCTACAAATTTGCTCGGTCGAGGTGGACATGGTCGGTTGCATAGCGTGACAGAGTGCAGAGATCCCAAGAGTAAACACGACGTGTGGAGCAAAGCAGTTTGTGTGCTTGGGCGTGGGTTTAAGTGCTAACAGTGCAGGGATTCTACCAAGGTGGTAGAACGAGGGGTAAAACAAAATTGTCAACTAAAGGTGCTAATTGTTTGCAGTGTCAAACAGAAAGCTTACAATGCTCGATATTGTAACGTGCCAGGGGGAGAGCTTGAATGCCAGAGAAGAAGCTTGAAATTTTTTAACTGAGCAGAACCTTTTTAGAATGTCACTAGTGGGTATTTATAGGACCAAGGGTGCGTAAAAGGGACGATTTGGATGCCATGTGCCCTGGACTTCCATTGACTTGCTGGCGCCACACGTGCCATGTATGACTGTTGGATCTGCAAGACCATTGTGGCTGTGAGTCGGCTGTGCCATAACTACGAGCCTGCCACACCATAATTGTGTCATCGATGTCTGGAAATGTATGCCAACGGTTCAATTAGGTGAAGTGCATTGATGTTGCACAACCACCTGCATGCCTTGTTGTATGTTGTAGCGTAGCATGCTTAGTGTAGCATAGCACCTTGTCGTGCGCTTGGCTATATATATATTACGTGCTTGCTATGCTATGCTACACTACGTAGCCTAGCGTAGTGTAGTGACTGGACTTAGTCACAAAAAAATTTGTTGATTTACGAACTTTTCTTCTGCATTACGAGGCTTGCAAGCTTGTTGACTCTGCCCGTTGAGCTACCTTCTGTCCCTCCTGCAGGATTACTATGCCTTGCTACACCATGTAGCTCAGCGTAGCGTAGCAGCAGACATGGTCTGCCGCTTCCTGACGGAAAGGAATATTGTTGAAGGACTTGAAACTGGGTGAAGGGATTGACTACAAATATTTTTCCTATGTTATGCTACACCACATGTCGCAGCGTCGTGTAGCACTTTGTTCTACGATCATTTTTCTGAATTTTGCTATACTACATAGTGAGGCGTAGCGTAGCGTAGCAAATTTCGTGACTTAGAAAACTTGCCAAACTATTTCGCGTGCACCCAGAGTGCTGCTGCCAACTTCGTGCATCATTTCTGAGCAGGCTGTCAGCTGGGCGAGCTACTTAGGTGGTCAGGCGAAACGATTTGTAGCCTATCTACACCTAAACTAGAAAATTTTCTGAACTGGCCAGCCTAAGCTCAGCGTGTTCTCCTCCCGAAGAACTACCGTAACGTTGCACAGTCTACAATGCCAGGTGAAGCCAGAATGACTTCGCATTTTTTGAGGTGTTTCAT
The DNA here is from genome assembly GCA_015680685.1 of Gnetum montanum. NCBI lineage: Eukaryota > Viridiplantae > Streptophyta > Gnetopsida > Gnetales > Gnetaceae > Gnetum > Gnetum montanum. Next base: position 268,904 of record MNCI01008207.1, on the reverse strand, counting down.
TGGCCCCTCTTTGTCGACGTCTGGAAAATAGGCTTGATAGACGTTGGCAAAGAATACGAAACACCGTAGCAGGCGATATGTCGAGGTTGTTACTTGGCAAGTGTCGAAGCATCTCTTGATGACACTTGAGAGTGTTGCATTGGTGTTGTAGAGGTTAAGGCAGAGAGCAAAGATGATGTTTAGTAGAGTCGCTCGTCAGAATGCTTTGAGGGGCTCATTTGCATTTTCATCTTTGGCTGGTGCTAGACTTTAACCTCTTGTAGAATAGGTGCTCCTTCACGTGATGAGTTGTGTTACATCCGTGAAGGGTGTTGTCCTGCCTATAGAAATTTCCATATGGCAAGCTGCGTTACACACGTCATGGAATTTGCACTCCGAAGTGGCTGAGCTGGTCGAGGCACTGCTTCACGACGTGATGACATTTGCTGCTGTTGTAGGATGCACCTTCAACCAGCAGGGGTGAAGGTTTTACTGGCTATAGACATTGGTAAAGCTCTTGGATACCTGAGTTGATGCATGGTCTCCAAGACAGGAATCCCATCAGTGGCCTTGGCAGCACCGACGTGAAGGAGTTGGCTTCGCAAACGACAGGGGTTGCTGCTGGTGCAGATGCACTAGAATCCTTGCTAAAGGCATGCATTCTCAACTTAGCTATGGGATCAGTTACTGCATAGCTAAACGTCGTGCGAGCTGAGGCCTTGGCAAGGGGCTAGAGAGTAACAATATTGTGGCTAGGCCAGAATACTGCTGGAACTCCAGATGCGGGAACTAGCCGAGGAACTTCTGTTTAGGTGATGAGTCATGGCAATGGGAAGTTTGGAGGGCTAGTAGAGTGCCATGCGGTACTTTCGGAGGATCAGCATGATGCTAGGGGTGGCGGCGCCACATACGTTCCAGAGCGCATTCATGCTGTGTTGTTAACTTCATTCTGGAACTACGACAATCCACCCATGCATCGGTATCGTGCTTGCTTGTTCAGTGTGTCTCTGGTGCTGGTGCATGCTGGGGATGTGATGCGAACCCAGTTTAAGGTCTTGGTAGACCTTGTGCTAGTTTAAGGTCCTAGCAGACCGTACATGCGAGTTTAACGCCGTAGCAGGCGTTGATGCTTGTTGCTAGTTTAACATCGTTGTGGACGCTACTCGATGTTGTTGCTAGTTTATCGTCGTAGCAGATGGTGGTTGCTGTTGCCATCGTGCTTTAGACATGGCATGGCTTGAGGTACAAGTGATTCACCGAGTTGACCAACTCATTATCATCCATGTCTGCTAGCTTGAAGGCTCCATTCCCAAATGCTTTAGTGACCATGTAAGGACCTTTCCAGTTGGCTGAGAATTTTCTTACATGCTCTTGAACGGCCTTGAGGATGAGATCACCCTTCTGCATTGGGCGTCGATGGGGGTCTGCATGGTGCTTGTTTTGGTAGTTCTTAATGCACCTCAGTGTCTACGCGCACTCTTCCTCCATTGAGTCAAGGTCGACAATTCGCGACTCGTTGTTCTGGGCTTTTCTCACAACATCCGCGAGGATAAACCGTAGTGATGGTACCTACAACTCAAGAGGCAAAATAGTTTTAGATCTGTAAACAAGGTTGTAAGGGATCTTGTTGCAGTTCTGCATGTCGTTTGGTATGCCCATAGGACGTAGAGGATTTGCTCATGCCACCACCTCTTGCTCCTGTTAAGCATTTGCTTTAGCAACTTGATGATGGACTTATTTGTAGCCTTTGCCTGCCCATTTTTCTACGAATAATAAGGAAAAAAATGATTGTTTAATGTTTAGATTGCTACAGAAGGTTCGGGTTTCCGTACTACTGAACTATGGCCCGTTGTCGGTCACAATAGTCATTGGAAGCCCAAACCTCGTTACGATGTTGTTGAGGATGAAATGGAAAATTTCTTGCAATGTTGTTTTCCTCAAGGGAATGCCTTCCACCCACTTGGTAAAGTACTCAGTGGCAGTGATAATGAAGCTATGTCCTGCGGAGGACTTAGGCATGATAGGCCCTATGAGGTCTAGTCCCCATCGTTGGAAGGGCCAAGTGATCTGCGTTGGATGTAAATCTGCGGGTGGTACATGTATAAGATTTGCATATCTCTGATGCGTGTCGCATGTCTTAACTTTCGATAGACAGTCACGTTCCATGTGGGGCCAGTAATACCCTAAGTGTCTGATTTTGGTAGCCATAGTCCTGGGTGCTATGTGTCCACTGCACAGCCCCTCATGTACTTCATTAACTACCTTTTGTGCTTGCTCACCACCCACATATGCCAGCAATATCTTGTCATAGGAGCATCGGCATAGGGTGTCGTTTCCCATGAGCACGTATTGCTGAGCATGCTTCCGGATTGCATCTTTCTGGGTAGATGTCAATTCACCTGGGGGTTCACCGTGTTGTAGATACGCTTTAATGTTGACATACCACTCTAGGGTATCCACAACACTGACAGAGGCCACGTGTTCCACCTGAGTGATAGGTTTTGTGCATTCTATTATCGAGGTTGGCAGATTTGCCAAGGAATGTGACGGGATGTTTAAAGCAAGGGTAGCTAAGGCGTCTGCCACTGTGTTCTCGTTCCATGGCACGTGTTACACATTTTTTGTTACAAATTGCTTAAGCAAGGTTTTAGATAGGTCGCAGTAGGGTTGTAGGTGCGTAGCTTTGCAGGCGTAGACCTCGGTGATTTGATTCATGACTAGATGTGAATCCCCCCGGACGGCCAGGTGTTGTATATGTAGTGCCTGGGCAGCTAAGAGGCCTTTGAGTAGCCCCTCGTATTCTGCCACATTGTTGGTGCAAGGGAATGCAAATTGATAAGCAGATGGGTGCATTTCCCCAGAGGGGAACATAATTATGGTGGTGACGCTACCTCCTCGCACGGTTGAAGCACCGTTGAAATGTAAGATGGCTTCGAAATGCAGTGGGATGATGTTGAAATTGTTAATGCATTTGTCTGGGAAGTCAGGGTCTATGGTTGCCTGGTCATCGACCAACGAGGCCGTAAGTTGGATCACTATGGCTTGCCCTTTTGTTGACGATTAACTTACGTAGTGTAAATCGAACTCTATAGTTATTGCCTTCCATCAGGCTATCCTGCTACTCTCATATAGGTTGCTAGTGATGGCTTGGAATATATTATTTTTGCAAATGATGTTGGTCGTACTTCAGAACAGGTAATGCCACCACTTTTAGTGTGAACACTAAGGCCAAGAAATTCCTTACCACTTCATTGTACCTTGTTACATGTGCTATCAATGCATGACTCAAGTAGTACACTGGTATCTCAGAACCGTCGTCTCGTTTCTAACATAGTAGTGCTGCGATAGATATATCGGAGGTGGCGAGGTAGATAAAGAAGGGCCTATCCCTTTATGGCGGATGCACCATCAGGAGGCATAAGATTTCCTTCTTCAGGTCGTCGAAGGCTTGTTAACATTGGGTTGTCCATTCAAAGTTCACCCCCTTCTTTAGGAGATGTTGCATGGGGTGCAACTTGTCGGTCAACCTTACTATGAACCTTCAAATGAATTGCACTCTACCTTGTAAACCACGTAACTCCTTAAGGTTTGTGGGAGGCTCTAAGTTGACGATGGCCTTGACTTTGTCAGGGTCCACCCGTATTCTATCCTCCGATCCCACGAATCCCAACATGCGTTTGATTTTCACCCTGAAGATGCACTTCTTAGGATTGAGATGTAAGTCGTGCATCTGGCAACATTTGAGGACTACCCCTAGATCACGTGGATGATCGGCCACCTCCTTGGACTTGACTGCTATATCATCCATGTAATCGTTTAATGTTTCCAGGTTGTAGCTACTGAAAATGTAGGTCATGGCTTGCTGGTATGTTGCTCCAGCATTCTTAAGCCCGAAGGGCATCATGGTATAGTAGAAGGTTCCCCATGGGGTCATGAAGGTTGTTGACAGCTGGTGCTTTGGATTTATGCAGATTTGGTTGTATCTAGAGAAGCCATCCATGAAAGATAGTAGAGCATGGCCAACTGTGGTGTTAATGAGCTAATCAATGCTTGGGAGTGGGAAGTTATCTTTGATCGTTGCCTTGTTCAAATCTTGGAAGTCTATACAGATCCGTATTCCTCTCGTTTTCTTTGGAACCACAACAATGTTGGACACCCATTCTAAATAATCGACCACGCGGATAAAACCTTCTTTGAGATTCTTTTGGTGGTCAACTCCTTCTCTGAGAGGATGGGCCGCTTCTGCATACGCATATAGGGTGTGCAGGTGGTCATTGAAATTAATGACCAGTTGTTTAAGGACCTATTCGGTGTTCCTACTGACGACGCCCCCATAGGATTGAGGGGAAAACAGGAGCTATCTCTTCAAAAGAAGGACATCGAGGAGTGGATGCGGCTCACTAAGGAGTGAAAAGGGTTTCCCATGGAGCAACTCATGGATGAGCCCACCATGGAGATTTATCTGGTCTTTCGTGCCCATGCATTCCCCCAGCTACTCACTCAGGGGAAGGTCCTGGGGCTCGAGCAGGCCTAGATAATGCGGAAGGTAATGGAGGAGGGGGCCCATTATAACTGGGCCAACTTCCTACGTAATGGCTTGTAGGTTGAGATTTTGGGACTCCACGAAAAAATGGAGGCCTGCTCCAACATACACTATGCCTTCTACATAGGCTGTCTGAAGCGCTTTGTGGAGTTCCTAGTGGTTCAGGAGAATGGAATCTAGGTCATGCAAGATCGCAACCAAATTTCCAAGCCGTGGATTCAACACATCCTCCGAACCACATGAGCCCAAGATCCTCCAAAAGTGATCAGGGAGTCATTATCTGTAATGACTATAGGTATGACGGCTTGTAGCGTTCATTGCCAGGACAGTGTAGGAGAGATGCCTCCTATTATAGTCAGTAGCTTAATGCAGGGGAAACACCTCATGGCTGAGACTATGCCCAAAGAGTTGTGAAAGAAGAGGCCTCCCCTAGCTAGGGAAACCCTGCACTTGGAGGAAGAGGAGTGAAGAAGACTGCGGCTTAAGCTATAGAAGACACAACCCCCTATTGGTAAACACTTTTGTGTAGCGCTAAATTTGCTATTATTTGTTACGCTACGCTACGCTAGGCGGCGTAGCGTAGCATCTACTTCGAGCTAATTTGTTTTGAATTAACGTGAATATGCCCTTGTTTGCTAGCAGAGGAAGAAGAAGAAGAGGAAGAAGACGATGAAGGAGTGTTCGCCCTTAATATGGGGATGACGAATAAAGACGCAGAGGCCCTAGTTCTGCATGAAAGGGCCCTGGTTAGGAATAAAGAAGTTCCTGTCTCTAGGACAAGGACTCTCGTCATTAGGGAGCCTCCGCCTGCTAACGAAGAGGTGCCTCCCTTGAATAAAAAATATGCTGGTCTCTTGAAAGGAAGGGCACTAGTGCATGAGGAAGGGACTCACATGGACTTGGCAGGGTCCTTTACTAAGGTTGTCGTCATCTTCTTGCATTGACTAGAGGAAAGATCACAGCCGGACGCTGGTGAGTTCCGCGATACGTTTGCATTATCGTAGTTCATTGTGACAACTGCTAATACTTAGTCATGTAACATGTATTATTGCTGACACTACAGGACCCGCCCCGATTCCTGCAGAATCATGAGCTGAAGTCCCAAAAAAGTTCACGTTTGTACAAGGACTTGTCAATGACATGATCAAACACCTTCAGTAGGCAGACCCTAGCATAGGTAAGTAGTATTAAATGCCTTATGTCATTGTGCTAAAACTTTTCGTGCTCGTTGATTTTTTTGCTATGCTAATGCGATTGCCACACTCCGTGGGATGAGGTAGCCTCTTGGCTTCGATGGGACCTAGCGTGCCCTATGAAAATCGACGCTGTGCCTACACTCTCACCCGACGTGACCAAAGTGTCTCGCCGCATGTTCAACGAGGCTTGCAAGTGCATCTTGCACTCGGCTCACTCTCTATGGGAATGTAGGCATGTCAACGAGGCTTTGTGAAAATGGGTCCACAGGGCTGAGCAAAAGAAGGCAGACCTGGTTGTTGAGGTGAAGAACCTTTGGTCGAGGAACGAGTTCCTCATAAACTGTAACCCTGATGTTGAGGGCTGTTTCAAAGCTGTAGATGACTACACCAAGTTTTGGACTGTTGTTCACCAGAATGTTGAATCCACTCATGAGATAATTGAGGAGCAGATGCAGATGGACCTACTAACCCAGAAGTGTCAATACATAAAGGATATCAATGCCAAAGTTTTTGAATGGGGGCAAATCCAATGGAACCACAAATGTGTGTACAAGCTGGAGAACGAGACCAATTGAAAATTGTACAAAGGCGCTATTGTACAAGCCTTCACATATGAAGCATTCGTGAATGCTATTAGCGCTTCTGAGGCCTACGGTAAGTTCAAGGAGCAGGTGAAGGTCACAGAATCTCCTAACTTGAAAGTGAACCTTGCTATAGGAGAGACTGTAACCACCTCCCTTTCCCCAGGGCCTCTATAGAATGGACGACCATGGAAAGGGAGCTAGCTGCTACTGTGAATGCTGAACCTAGAGACAAGCAGTGGATGGACATTACGACGGAGGAGATTTGACGTCACCTTGGGCTCAGCCTAGACCAGATACCTTTTGAGATCGATGCAAACTTCTCTTAGGTTAGTTTCTTTACTATGTAAGTGCTCATGCTATGTTGCAATTTACGTTTGTTACCCTAACCGACTACTTCATTCCTACGATGCAAGCTCTAGATGGGAGTGCAAGGTCCGCATGGGAAGGGAATGAAGAACTAGAAGATGGTAGTGCAGGCGAGGGTAGTGCATAGGCAGACGAAGCAGAGGCAAGTGATGACGAGGATGTAGACAAAGACAACCCATGATAACATGGGATTTTTTTTGAAATTTTGAAATTTTGTGACATTAGAATGTTGTAAGAGTTTTTACAGACATTACCAATAGGCACAAGTTTTGAATGTAATGAAAGAACTTAAAAGACAAATTGGTTTTGCATTAGCTTGCGTATTCTGTAAAAGCTTTGTACTTTTATGTGCTAGTTTTATGTCATTTCGGGCCATTGCATAACATGCTAGAAGTAGAAAGCAACAATGCTAGTTTTAGGCCATTTTAGGCCATAGTGTAGTATGCCAAAAGAATAGCATGCTATTAAAGTAAAAAGGAACGATGTTAGTTTTAGGCCATTTTGGGCCATAGTGTAGCATGTCATAGGTAGAAAGCGACGATGCTAGTTTTAGGCCATTTAGGGCCATAGCGTAGCATGCCAAAAGGGTGGCATGTTACTAAAGCCAAGATGCAGTGGATATGCGAAATATGGTAACTGAGCAGGAGGCGATAGGGTTGCTACGCTATGCGTAGTTGCCTCTTTATTGGTCGTGGGTTAATTGGAACATATGATCAAGATGTTTCACCAGGGCCTTTGTTCTCATTGTTGTCTCCCGCTTGGAAGGGCAATTCAACCCATGTGTTTTTGGTTTGGGAGTCAGCTTGCTAAGCTGATCCCTTCGTTGAGTTGTTAGTGCATGCGTAAGGAGGTGCCTCACTTTCATAGGTTGTAACCTCTGAGCCCTGCTCTGTGTCTACGTTACTGATTGCGTGCATTGCTACTGTGTCACCGTGGATTACCACCTCCTTGCTTGCATACGGTAGATGGATCTCCTAGTGTATAGGCAAGGAGAAAGCCCTAAGTTGAGCTAGCCATGATCTTCCCAAGATCAGGTTAAACCCAGGCATTTCCTTGACTACAATGAAGGTTGCGTCTATGGGGAACTGGTCCCCTGCTACGAAGTTTATGTGAACTGTGCCCTTCACCAGGACACGTGCCCCATTGAAGGACCTCAGACATGATGTCGTTGTGGGTTTGATCTGGTCGTCAAAACCCAACTTGTTCAAAATAGGGAAGGGAATGACGTTTGTGGCAGCCCCATCATCAACGTGTACCCTTCGAATCCGGTGTTGGCCGACACGAATTGTGATGAAGAGAGGTGCCGTAGTCACCTGACCCCCTTCGGGATCTTCCCTGATGGCATCATCGCTGAAAGTCAGTCAAGGTGCCATGGACTCTGTAGGTACAGAGGGAGCCATGATTGAATGGATTGCTTCCTCTTCCGTTGGCATATTTTCACCGACTAGAATTTTCGTTAACATGTAAGTCAGAGCTTCACAGTGAGGCACCAATGTCATGATTAAGTCGCATAAGCTTAGTGTAGCATTTTTCTACTTTGGAACTTGCTTAACTTGGGTGAGGACATCCAAAAGGTTTTGGCCACCCTCTTGTTTAGCACTTCCCTCCTCTTCGATTCATCCTAGAAGACGAATTTCTTGGGGAAGGGTGACTTCGAATCTGGGTTCAGATCCTTGTCGGTGGGGTGATGTAGACTGCGTAGTCATAACAAATTTTGCCTTTGGAGGTGGAGGTGCAGATGTAAGCGGTGAAGACGTAGGCTTGGGGATATCTTTGATGATACCTCCCTTCGACGTCTCACCCACCCAGTGGGCTACTCGCCCTACAGGGTGAGGAGGCTATTCAATTTTGTTGCGTGGGATAGGAACCGTTGAAGGTGTTGACCCCCTAATGAAAAATGGAGTTAGGGGTGTTAACTAGAGGGGCCATGCAGCTCCACTAATAGGTGGTGCAAAGGTGGAAGTTGGTGGGGGGACTTTCAGTATGAAAGGCCGTTGCGGGCTTTGATTAGCCGCTCGCGCTACTGGTACACTATGCTAAAGCACACGGATCACGAATGGCTACTGAGGTGGCCTAAAGCCACCGTCAATGCTGATGAGGTTGATTACATAGCCAGCATTGTTGGCATTGAGGGGGTCTGTGTAGACATACATAGACTGGTTTTCGAGGCATACTGGACTACTTTCATCTAGCCTTATTTTTCCTTGGTCTATCAGCCTCTGGATGTCGTCCTGCAATGCCAAATAGTAATTGGTGTTGTGACCACACAACTAGTGGTAGTCACAGAACCTATCTAACCTGAAACCCCTAGGAACCGGAGGCTCATTGGGCAGAGACATAGAGGGATTCCTAAGGAGTTCACAGTAGTGTTGATGTCTTGTGGTTGCTTCCTTCGACATCTATTTGTGTTGGATCTATCCCACTGCTAACAGTTGCTTTAGAAGTTTCGAAGGCTTTAGAGGCAACAAGGTCTACTACGAGCAATCTTTACACTCAAAGTTGGTTTTAGGTTGTGTAGATGTCTTGAGCATAGGTGTAGCAGGTTGCGGCGCGTGGCCCTATTTGGGCACGAGGTTAGCTGCTTGTATGGTCGGTTTCTTACTATTCTTGTTACTGCTGTTGCTCGGTTTGGTCTTAGCCTAAGTTGCCACAGCGGCCACTGTGGTTGTTGGTGCCTTGCCCTTTTCCTTCTTTGCAAAGGTGTTCTTATAAGCAACATAGTCTGGGTCTTTGCTTGCCTCAGCCATGTCTTGTATACTCTTAGTCTAAGTGAAAGCTTGACTAAGAGAGCGAGGAGCAAGGTAGTACAACTTGGACTTAATAAAGTCATTCACTGCACCCTTAAAAATGGCCAACAAGTGGGCCTTCGCGATGGGCTCACAAATTTCATTAAGGGTTGCGCTTCAACGTTGAATGAACTTTTGGATTGGCTCTAGCGGGTCTTGCTTCACACTCATCAACTGATCTAGCGTGGTCTCTGGCTTCAAGCTGTATTTGAAGTGTGTCATGAACTAGATCATAAGCTCTTCCAAAGTTGAAATGGATGTCTGGTAATGCATTGTACTAGTCTAGGGCTTTCCCAGATAGGGACATGGCGAAGATGCGAATTATCGTATGTGGCCATTGTTACAATAACAAAGATTCAGATCTGAAGGTGACAAGATGCACGTTGGGATCTCCCTCCCCATCATACTTCGTGAAGTGTGGGAGGGACATCCTTGGGGATAATGTTAAAGCAGGAATTGTAGGACTGATGGGGTCGTCTTGGTAGAAGTCCATGACTTGCATCGTGTTAGACCTAGCAGCCTTGAGGTGTTTTATTTCCTTAGTGAGGGTTTGGATGAGCTAAAACGCTTGGTCCAGACCCAACGATGTGGTAGCAGATTGAGGGGCTGCGAAGGCAGCTCCTACTTGTGGCATGATGGTGGTGGTAGTGTGACCCAGCAGCGGTACCGTTGGGATGACCCCCGCAAGCGATGCTACTTGCATTGTCCACCACCCGGTAGGTGGTGTTATGGCAGCAACCATGAGTTGGGCTACCGGTTGGACTGCATGTGTCGTCGACAGCGTAGACCATAGCCTCATGTTAGGTTGTACCACTTGTGAGGCTTGGTGTACTTGAGGGCTGCGAGGGTTGTGGAATAGGTGCAGAGGTTAATGGAGCCCACCACGTGGATAGGTCGGGGCCCATCATAGTAGGTGGAACAGATGTCCACGTAGGCATGGATGTAGGAATCGCACATGGTTGCAAAGTGGGCATACTACGTACATGTGGTAGCATAGCCGTAGTTGGTGTATGTTGCATTACAGGAATCGACTGTTGAATAGTTTGCAAAGGGATAGCAGCTGCAAACGGAATAGGTGATACAGTCGAGAACGGGTGTTGGAACACCGTGGGATTGGTGTGGCTACCCATAGCAGTAGTAATCACGGGCTGTGGAAGCGTAGGCATAGTGAAAAAGGTAGTAGTAATAGACACTGGCTTGGCCTAGAAGGACTAGGTAGGGGGATAGGAGCGGGGTCGATTGGATCTCCCTCGTCCGATTGGGAATCAAGTTTCTCCTGTCCATCTTGGAAAGCATCATCCTGGTTGGACACTGTGTCGTGTTGCTCTCTAAGCCTAGTCAACTGGATTAGTTGATCTAAAAGCCTTTGGTACGCTTTTGTTAAGGGTAAGGAAACGCCAGGGGTAGGAACGAATTCCTTCCCGTTGCAGTAAGCAAACTCGAAGTTGCATTTTTCTTCGAGTTCATGTAAATCCAAGGGAAAACTTGCCTACACCTTGGTGTAGAGAAAGCTGTAATGCTCATGTTCCTAGGCTAATCCCTTAGCTCCTCAGTTTTGGATCCTAAGAGACCGGTGTGTTTCCACCGTCGGATTCAATGGTCGTTCGATACCAGTAGTGCCTTGAACCGCGATGGGAGCTTCAATGTTGAAGGGAACTTCTACGTTGAAAGCATTGGCAGCAGTAGTTGAGAAGGCCATTTCTAAGCAAGTATTTATGCAAAAAGCTTAAAAGTTATGAAAAAGAGCATGAACGAGTAAGGAAACAGCAAAATAAAAAAGGAAACATAAGGCTTTACGTCTTGCCAGATTCCAGAGGAACCATCGGTGCGACCGATCTGCACCACACAGGGCGTAAACAACCGCAAGAGGGTGTCACGTTTGCGCCAATGTACAATAGGGTGCAGAGCACGTGCAAGACTACCATAAGATAGGTTTAGCTGACTGGAAATAGCTTCGCATCTCGCAGGATCCCCGAGGGACCGTCGAAGTGACTGATCTATACCATGCCAGATGGGGTAATGAACGCATGCAAGACTACAGTAGGATAAGCTTGGCAGAGGCTTCATGTCTCGCAGGATCCCCGAGGGACCATCGAGGCAACCAACCTATAAAACGCAAGATGGGATACAGGTCACAGGCGAGAACGCGAGGCGGGCATATTGGCTAGCAAACAAATAGGCTTTATTAGCTAGCCAAGGGGAGAGCTTGAATGCCAGAGAAGAAGCTCNTTTAGAAGATGATCGCAGAACAAAGTGCTACACTACGCTGCAACACGTGGTGTAGCATAACATGGCAAAAAGCTTCGTAGTCAATATCTTCACCTAGTTTCAGGTCCTTCAACAATGTTCCTTTCTGTCAGGAAGCGGCAGACCATGTCTGCTGCTACGCTACGCTGAGCTACATGGTGCAGCGAGGCATAGCAGTCCTGCAGGAGGGATAGAAGGCAGCTCAATGAACAGGGTCAACAAGCTTGTAAGCCTCGCAATGCATAAGCAAAGTTCGCAAATCGACAAAGTTTTTTGTTACTAAGTCCAGTCGCTACACTACATAGCGTAGCATAGCGTAGCAAGCAAGTAATATACATATAGCCAAGTGCATGATAATGTGCTACGCNGCTCAGCGTAGCGTAGCAGCAGACATGGTCTGCCGCTTCCTGACAGAAAGGAACATTGTTGAAGGACCTGAAACTAGGTGAAGATATTGACTACGAAGCTTTTTGCCATGTTATGCTACACCACGTGTTGCAGCGTAGTGTAGCACTTTGTTCTGCGATCATCTTCTAAATCTTGTTACGCTACATAGCGAGGTGTAGCGTAGCGTAGAAAACTTCGTGACTTAGAAAACTTGTCGAACTATTTTGCGTGCACCCAAAGTGCTGCTGCCAACTTCACCCATCGTTTCTGAGCAGGTTGTCGGCTGGACAGGCTACTTAGGTGGTCAAGCGGAATGATCTACAGCCTGTCTACAGCTAAAGTAGAAAATTTTCCAAATTGGCCGGCCTGAGCTCAGTGCGTTCTCCTCTCGAAGAACTACCGTAACGCCATGCGGTCTACAATGCCAGGTGAAGCCAGAATGACTTTGTATTTTTTGAGGTGTTTTAGGTTCACCATCCCCAATTTCACTTAAAATGTGTGGGGCGTTATGGGGCCATTTACCCTTCAAGGATGTGTGGTAACTCTCTTGTCGCAAGTCCCGTTGACGTTGTGCTTCTCTGGGATGATAGTCCCTTGTGTCATGATCACATGCAATGTATTCCATGTATAAAAGTAGCATGCCTATTCATGTGAGAGCATGAAGGATCATGTTGGGGGCTGATCAGTTTGGAGGCAACACTATGTTACCCTCCAAGTCTCTCCAACGTAGTTGTTCATCTTGGTGGAGGATAAAGGTGAAATCGGGTACATACTCATCGTGATGAGTATATACTACCCAAAATTGTTGATGAACTGACAAATCTTAGTTATGTGTGTTATGCCCCTGACTGTCTCCTGTGTTAGTCCTAGGCGGTGAAGTGCTCTTGTGCGAAGAAGAAGACATTTTCGTCTTGTTTAGTGTGCGATTTACCATTGTCTTATCTTTTCTTTGATCAACCCTAAGGGTTCATTATAACATTCCAATGATATGGATGATTTCCTATGTTCTACATAGCACAAAAATAGCTAAGTCCCTGGCAATGACGCCAATGATGAGCGATGAGGTACCCCTATGCTCAACCATACGAATATAAGTGTTTCACACACAATCTGGTCTAATTCCAAGGACTAAGTGCCTATGCGTCTTTTGTGCAACAAGGATAGGTTGGTTGATCGTTGTCTTCCCAAACTTACTTGTATGTCACGATTGTATGGTTAAGTAAGCTTGAGGCATATGATTTTTATAGCTTTTATGTTTTTATGTCCTGCTGCTAATAAGAGTGGAGAGAGAGAGATAACTAAGTGACTAATTTAACTTAACTACTAATTAACTAGGCTTTAAACTAATCTTAACACCAATATCCGTTCTCACTTGTTGTACACATCCTGAACCAATGCAACACTACTAGGATTATGAAATGCTAATCATTACTGGGTTACCAAGTGTTACACGCATGCTCGAAGTGATCGTACTATGTGTGCTAATAATAGAAATGTAAAGTGCATAAAATAAAATAAAATAATAAATTAAATTAAATGCAGAAGAAAATAAAATAAAGGAAATGAGTAAGAAAAAAAATCTTAAGTGTTGTAAGGATGAATCCAAGAGCTCATCTTTATTGCCATACACAAGGTGTGCTCAGGTACATAATGCTCAAATAAAGATCTGTCCACACTCAGACCTCCTACTGCGGGCACTTGGCTAAAGATTCGCTACTTGACTCCTAAAACACTTCCTATTATGAATTCTTCTTCTTTTTGACTCCTTAACTTTTCCCTATTGTGTGCCTGGGCACTGTATTTATAGGCTTGGGAGCAACTACTCTAATAATTACAAAAATTGCCACTCTAATTTTAGAGAAACTACCCCTCTAATTTTAGAGAAACTACCACTCTAATAATAACCATTCTAATAATTAGAGTAGCTACTCTAATAATAACCACTCTAATAATTAGAGTAACTACCATAATAATAACCACTCTAATTATTAAAGTACCTGCTCTCATCAATGTGCTACCGCATGAACAATTAAATCATTAAAGATGATAAATGGAAAAATCATGGTGCACAACTAAGGGAATGTGCAGTCCATTTTTTGAATGCTTATCCATAAGTTTAGTTGTGGGGGAGATTCCCCATCTTGAATCAAGAACTCATAAGTGCTTTTTCACTTTTTTGTTTTACAATTTTCTATCATTTTCATATTTCTTCAAAAATTTTCCAATTCTTAATATGTTTTCTATTTCTTTTTATTTTTCTTTTCTATACAATTTTCTCTTTTCTTGAGTCATTTCCTTTATGTTTTATGAATGACTACTATGCTCTTGTAAATAATATTACTAGTCATGATGCAGAAGTGAACGTCCTATATTGGGTTTTTGTCCTATGCTATTAGGTTAATTTGATAAATAAATTGTGTAATGCAATGAGATCACATCATCCATCCCTCCAATTTCTTTAAGTAAGAGGTCCTTATCATGAAAGCAATATGGTTCTTCTCACATAAAACTAAAATTAACTATTGATCATTGTGCCTTGAAGAAAGAGGAAAAGACCAAGCAAGAATGACAAAGGGTGTGACCTTAAGGGGATTTTTTGGGTTCTCTTCTTGACTTCCTTTTGGTCTATGAATTCTCATGGAATGTGTCATCACTCCTATTGTTGACCAATAAATAGAAAGCATGTCTTTGCATGATGTGGTTCCCATGAAAAAAAAGGAGAGAGAAAAAGAAAAAAAACACAATGGAAATTCAAAGCACACCCCTTAGACATAATAATGGACTACAAGCATTGGTTATGGGACTCAAAAGACATGTTACCCATGCCTAAGGACATTCCTCTAACTAAGGCCCTTCCTTCCTTCCTTCTTCTCTTTTCTTCTAGTTTTGGAGTGATGTTGTTCTCTTTGGTTGTTATGGACTCATGATGGTAGGCCAAAATAAACACATTAATGTGAGGCCACTGTTAATGGTATGGACTTTCTCTAAAACTTGGATAGATAGGTATGATGCTCATCTTAATCACAATTGCCACAAGAACCTATTACGAACATGGTTAAATATCTTACATCCCAATCTTTTTAATCCCTTCTCATCTCATTATTCACCTCATTGCTGCATGCAATTATGCACCTCATGGTTTAGTATAGTATAGTGCAAAATCCCAACCAAGGTAGTTGTGTGTTATTTGGAACAAAGACATGATCTACATTTAACTTCTAAGGTGTCCATGGACATCTATAGAAGTGGTTATGCAAGGGCATTATGGTAGAAGCCTGCTTTGGAGTAGACCCACTTGCATAAATTTTGTTGATCATGGCTTTGAATCAAACCTCACAATTTCAAGAATATCATTGATTGTTTCTTTGAATTTATGCATGATTTTGTGATTAACTTCTTGTCAATTTCAAGTTATCTTTAATGCTTCTATATTGAAGTTTTCTCTAAATTCAAAATTTCTTAGCTATCTTGTGAAACAAACCTTTGGTTTTAATTGTTCAAAAACTTGTATGCTTTTGAAGTAATGCTTATTAATCATGGGAGCTAGNGTGTGCGTAGGGCAGGCAGGTTGTGACTGGGGGTCAGGGGCTGGGGGGTTTGGTTAAGGATGTACTTTTTGAAATTTTTCTGACACCCCATTTTGAACATTATGATAACTAATAGTAAAAATAATCAAAATAACTTGAACAAATTGATGATTTTAGTTACCATAAAGCCTTGGGAAACATTATTATGAAATCATCTTAGGCTTATATGCTAACATTTCTTTGAGTTTTCAGCCAAGCATTTAGAAAGGGTTAATCATTAATGGAAAATTATCAAAACTCATGTTGATCCTTTGGTGATTTTACAAAATGCCAAATGGAATTACTAAGGTTGAAGGTCTTGTAAAAGCAAAGGATGCAAGGCTAAGAGGAGAACAATGAAGGCTATGCCCATGGACAAATAGTAGCACATAAAGAGATTAAAGCTCAAATATCACATATTTGTTATATCCATGGAACGATGAAAATAAATTTTAGTCCATCCCTTAAAAATTTTTTACATAGAAAAGAAGCATCAACATAATAATCAAGGTTGGAAAGTCTATCACCGCTAGCGACAACAAGAAGATTCATCTTCAATAGATTTTTGAAGACCTCTACAATTTTGCAGACTTTGATGTTTATCTAGTCTTTTTATCATTTTGTACTACATCCACTTGAATAAAATTTTGCAATGTGGCACTCCAATTTTGTAAATGTAGATAATTTAATCTTGGTCACCCCACCATTTTTGTAATGAAACTTCATTCATTTATATTTAGCTCAAGGATGAGATTTTAATCAACCATGAGGGTATGATGAATCACTCAATGGTTTCCTCGGCAGGCATGTGTCGAGATAGCCTCATTGATGCATGGTTAGATGCATCAATATAGTGTTTGTCTTCACCTATAAATATACAAGTAGCTGTTGTGTATTTGGCTCCATTTGTTTAGTAGTGTGGCTAGACTCTTCCATTTTTTTCCCATAATCCTAGTAAACAATTAGTGAGTGCTTGTAGCGTGGATTTGAGTCAATTATACGATGTCTTATTTGAGTGGCATTATACTTGGACACATTCCATGAATGGCAGTAAGATCGAGATTGATTTCAATTTATTGTAGCACTTTGACTTAGAATAGATTTACTTTCAATGCAATTTATTTTCTATGTACTTAGTTAACATTACATTTCCATACATGTTAATCAATCAACAAAATGAGCACGACCAATTTTGAGAATAAACACATATTTGCTTGGTAATCCTAGCAACGTTATTGCTTGGTTTGCAACATAACACTTGCTAATCCTAGTAGTTGATACGTTAGTTCAGGACGTGTATGACAAGTTGGCAATGAACACTCATTGCCCTTAGGTTAGCTTAGAATTTATCTTCTTGTTATTAATTAGATTAAATAATTAATTTCAATGTTATTGTTAAGGTTAGTTTAAGGCCCTAACAACATCATAATCCTATGCCTCACTTTGGACTAAACCATATGTTATAAAGCTACCACTAGTCCAAATGTGAAGACAACGACCTATGATTAATGCTTAACAATCTAGATACCACACTAATTCCATTTACGAAATTCTACCAAATTATACGTGAATGCTTGTGATTCATATCGTTGGGTGTAGGGGGTACTTGCGGCTCATCATATGGGTAGGAAGGTAGACAATTATATATAAACAAAACATTTAACCAATACGAAACTTTCATAAAACTTTAAAACAACTTTATAAATTAGTGTTACCCTAGTGATTTAGAGCATTTGAAATTTAAGGAGTTTCTTATAAATTAAAGGAGTTGAAATTGAAGCAATATTAAGATTATGTAAGTAGTACCAAATGTTGGGTGTTTAATATTGGTTCATGGTTTATTGTTTATTCAAATCCACCAAAGAGATAAAACATGAAGCAAAATTAGCTAAAGTGATATTTGATTTGGAAGGATCAATGAAAACACCCACCATTTCTACAATACACAATAAGAAAGATAGAAGACCAACTAGAACTAAATTCTTAATGACATAGTTTTAAATTAAGCTTTTCATAATTTTTTCTAACTTAAATTATAAGCTTTTGTAAAATCTATAGGATAAGCAAATTTTTTTAAGATGTCTTTGTAAATTTGATGGAATGTCTAAAAGTAATAAAATATTAATAGAAATTAGGTTATATCTCAAACCTACTTCGCATATCACCTGATATTGTTTGTTTTGATCTCATCATTTAGTGCCTAATGGGCTACCAAAAATACTATGAAATGGACATTTTGGCCATTCTTGAAACTCCTGGAATGGTGATTCTTACGGATGATTTCATGCTTCTATTATTTGCAATTAAAAATCCACAAAGCACAAATCCCTTTAAATCCAGCGCAATACAATACAAAATGTCTAAAAAGAAGTTAGGCGGGACAAAAATGGGTTATTTTATTATTTGTAAAAACTTTAACCAAATTTTCAAATAAGGTTAAGAAAATTCTGCTTCTGTAAATTCCAAGTTGCAAGCCCCTACCTATTTATTCTTAGACACTATTCACCCAACTTTTATCAAAATCTAAGCTTTGGAAACCATCATAAACTTTATTGTCGGATACGTAAGATACCCTTTATATGGGTAAACCTTACCCATCCAATCATAAACTTTCAGCGGAAAAGCATATGCCCATGTCCATATGCTTTATGGGTTATGTATACATCCAACCCTCTTATGCCATGTCCATGTTAAAACGATAGCATGCATGCATTCNCTTATGCCATGTCCATGTTAAAACGATAGCATGCATGCATTTCATTGTCTCAAGCTTGATTAATTTAACTAGTGTTATTTAGTTTGGTTGGTTTAACTAAGGTTATTAATTTTACCAAGACCTTTGGTTCTGATTTTACAATGCCACATTTTCCACCATTTTGAAAAGGTAGCAACGCTCTGAAAGTTCCGTAACTTCCCACCATTTTGAAAAGGCCGCAGCCATGAGAGCGATCTTCAAAGTTCTGCAGGATTTGAGGTAGATTTTGTTTGGTTTGACTATTTTGTTTAGTTTTTAGCAGATCCACAAAAAATTGTTTCCGTGGATTAGTGGGTTGTTAGAGGTTCAAGGGCAGTGGGCTTTTCTGCTTCTTCCTGGATTTGATGGATGGAACAAGTTGTCGGTTTTCTCTAAGTTTGGTCTATTGTACTTCCAGATCTACGTAGAGCAGAACAATTTTCTTTTTGTTTTTTAGTTTTTGGCTGGGAGAGGTTTTCAGTGAGAATGAGGGACCGAGGAAAGAGGGGCCTTCTGAGAAGGGGTAGATCTCTGGGTTTTCCAAGGCCAGGCAGATCCAAGAAACTTTTCACAATATAAAGAGAGTCTAAAGTTATATTTTCAGATAAATGTCCAGCCAACAGCATGAATAAATCCTATTACAAGATTTTGGTTTGCATAATGTATTCATTTAGCAGCCAAAAAAAATTACAAACCGAAACAAACATACAAATATTTCATAGGAAAGCTCCAGATTTTGAAAAGACAGTTGAAAATCTACTTAGCAGTCATAACATACTCAGGAGTTGCATATCCATGAGTTGCATATCCATAAGTACCCATTACTTGTATGGAAACATGAGTTTGGTCACATTTTGGTCCATCTTTTGCAAGCCCAAAATCAGACAACTTTGCAGTGAAATCCTGCAAGATACAAGATTAGAATAATTTAGCTAGCAATCTTTGAAAACAAATAAATTAAAATAAAATCCATGTAGCAATCAATTCTAACTCTAGCAATCATCCATAGCAGTGAAAATGATTCAAATCAGCTTTAACAACTAGCAAAGGTGTTCTATATATGATACTTACCATGTCCAACAAAATGTTAGATGTTTTAAAGTCACGATAGATAACCGACCCCTTCAATCCATTTTGGAAAGCAAGCCCTTTAGCTGATGTTTTGAAGTCACGATAGATAACCGACCCCTTCAATCCATTTTGGAAAGCAAGCCCTTTAGCTGCTCCAAGGGCAATCTTCATTCTGGCTGACCAAGGTATGGGAACGTACAGTTCTGCACTTAAATGACAATAGTAAATCATCAAATATCATTAGGATCATTCAATAAAGTGCATACTCATCTACAAAATGGCATTAAAATTGAAAAAAGGGATTCAAATGCAATTGACATGGACTGTACATGCACTACATACTTTGGAAAAGTTGAGTTTCTAAACTTCCACGAGGCATATACTCATAAACAAGCAGCCTATGTGCACCTTCATTGCAATAGCCTATGAGTTTCACCAAGTGCGGATGACTTAGTTGTCCCAGAAAAACAACTTCAGCCTTGATGGCACAAATCAGCACTTTAATTAAGTTTATTTTCAAATTCCAAAATCACATACTTTGAATGCTGAAAATTTACATATTCGAACCCCCAAAATGTTATCAATGAAAATTACCAGCCATTCTTTATGTCCTTGAAGGCCCTTAGGATTGACAGCCACTGGCATAGATTTTAAACTTGCTCTAACATGCTCATGTAAATGACCCTTGTGGACGATCCCAAAACCTCCTTCTCCAATGACTTGATCATGTCAGAAATTTTTTGTACACTTAGTTCACTATACGTGAATACAAGAGCAGTGCTATTTGAATTCTGGCTGAGAAGATTTACATCCCTGATAAAAGCAACCCTGTTTCTGAATTCTGAAGCAATACTAGAACAAGTTTTTCCCGCGAAAGCGTCTGAGATGCAGTTTGAATTATTTTACATTCACCTATATGAAAAATGTAAGTGATTCAGCTCCATCTAGAAGTATTTATTTTAAAATTTTACCAGATATTACAATACATGCTATTTTCATTTTTAAAGAAAGATAAAAACCTAGGCTAACAAAAATCAAATAGAAAAGATGCAATATCAAACATTCTAGCCGAAACACCAAAACAATGAAAATTTGGCAATATGACATTAGAACATGAAAACGAAATGGATTTCTCACTGAACACAAAATCCAAAGATTTTGGAAATTGAAAATTAAAACTTTTATTATGTCCAAAGATTTTGATAAAAATTTTGACAGTTAGTTGTTTACCTAAGCTAGCCTGAACGTACATTGTTCCTATTTCTCCATGTATGCCATATGTATGAAACTACAACCTTATGGTTATAGGCAGAGTGCTCCATGGAAGACAGCTGTACACAGCATAGGATTTGGTCTTTATATTAACATGAGATTTGGATGGGAAGGCCCAAACAGATGGGACAAGTTCTAGAAGGTGATTACAATAGCTACATTCAGTTCTTAAATGGAGCCCAAAAAAAGAAAAACGAACAAAAATTCCACCTCTACAGAAAATCTAATATCCCGCCATAATACACAACAGTGTCCATGTAAAATCTCATTCTATAATGCATCAAAGTATTTGTTGTAAATATAAAGCACAATCAAAACTCGTCTGCGATGTTGAATCTCATTCTATAATGCATCAAAGTATTTGTTGTAAATATAAAGCACAATCAAAACTCGTCTGCGATGTTGTTCCAGAAAAGCCTGTGCTATTTCAGGGTTTACTTAGTAAACAAAGACACTGAAATATTAATAATCAAATGTGTTTTAGGTAATTTGAAGAGTTTATCTGGATGTAACTGCAGATTGATTGTCCTTCGTACAAATTTTTTTCCAAGAAGTAAGAAGCTCATCTCATGAACTTGATCTCAGTTCAGTGGCACCCTCGTAAATTTGCTTATATTTGAATTTACGGGAACATATTTTCTCTCCCTAATGTTTTAGATGTCTTTTTCTAATTGCTATTTGTAGGATAATCAATTGATAGCTTCTGCAAGTGAGGATAGACTTGTCAAAGTTTAGAATTTTGGTAAAATGCCGAGATACGTGTACGAAGCACTATCACTACTTGCGCAAAATATTCGACTGGGTTTTATTGAGCTTAATGTAAGAACAAGGGTATGTTCTGTATCTAAATATACATATAAATGTTGAACATACAAATAGTGAAACACAAAAACTGATTGGATGAGAAATATGAAGTTCCAATTTCATTTATATATTGAAATTGTTGTACCATAGTTTGATAATCAATACAATCATGTTATAATGTTAGCTGCTAGCTACAGCTTCATTGAGGTACAATGTGGCAAGCTAATTAACGTTACTCAATATCTATGATAACCAGAAGAGTTTCAAAAAGAGATGATATAATTCAATAATTCTGCTAAAATTCATGAGTTTCAAAAAATCAATAGATGAGCAGTTTTCAACTATGGACTAAATGTTCAATGAATCAGTTCCCTCTTAACATACTACGTAAAAAAAAAGGTTAGGTTTGAAAATCTAAGACAAATTGGTTCTTCAACAATAACATGGTAACAGGCAGAACATGCTTGTAAAAACAAGTAGGGTTACTTAAGCCATTGATAAAATAGTCAAATTCTTTAAATTTTAAAACTTCTCAGCTATATTCATTCCATGTTGCTCAATAGTCTAGACATTAGATAAAGTCATGGCTTGTCAAGTATGGGTAAGCCTACCTGAGAATGAGGCATGAAAGGAAATGATAATGGTTATTATCATTTGCACTTGCATTAGAGGAGTTTTGAGGCATTAGAGGAGGGCCTTTGCCATTTTCCTTCTTTGGCCATTTCCCTGGTTGTTGCCTTGCATGCTTTCTACACCCCATGTAGATTGGTCCCCATTGTCAGTTCCCTAAACCCTGCTTGATAACACCAGTGTGTCTACACTTAGCCAAAATTCTAGGCCTTTCATGGAGTGTAGCTAGCTCTGCATAGCTAGCTCCAATGTAGTCCCAAAGTTAGTCATTTGTCAGTGCATTTACACTTAGTCATTTCTTCTACATTCCAGAGTTAGTTATTTTTCCTGCATTTTCTACACTTAGCCATTTTTATGCCTTTTTATTTCTTAGCCATTTTTTCTTTCTATTTTGCATAAGCAACATTTGGCATTTCCCTCTACATGATGGACCTTGAATAGCCATCGACCTCTACTTCGAATGCAATTATGGTTCAACCCGTTCAACGAGAAGTTTAGATTGACATTCCAAGTTTTGGGGATCCTGTCCTGGCCCAAAGGCAATCTTTCAAGCTGCGTAATCTGCCTTCTGAGGTCATGGTGGTCAACGATGACCAATATAAATTTTTTTATGCAAAAATCTAGGCGAGTTTGCCTTTAGACTGCCCAGAAATGGAAGTCAAACATAGTTATGAGATTGTGCATTGCAATGGAAGGGAATCATTTCCTTTTGATTTCAACTTTGTCCCAGTCACGAAAGACTACCAATGGATGTTGGACAACCTCATCTGCAACATGGGTCATGAGGAAGGGATGGACTCCAAGAGGATGAGTTTGAGGCTCAATTTGAGCATGGTAACTCACTCCAAGAATCATTCTAGTAGATAGCCTTTGCTTTTGCTTCTCCATCATCCCGTAGCTTGATGTTGCCACCCAGCTCAACCCCTATGGTGGCAACCCACCAAACATAGCAAAGGCATCAAGACATGGCTCTACCATTCAGCTTTGTCTTCAATGTATCCTTCATTGTCCCCTCACAACCTATCCAGCCTATCCAGCCTATCACTATTTAGGTTGCCCAACCTTTTGTAGCAGCAATTGTTGCACCCACGCAATCATATGTGCACACTACGTACATTCCTCCTTTTCCATACATGACTCAGGCATTGCTCGCATTGCTGGCTATGTCAACACCTTTTACAACGAGCCAAACCACCAACCCATGGTAGGGCCCAAATGCTGTGTCCATGGCACAACCTATGCAATAGGCATCACATGTGGTCACACAATGTGAAGCTAGGTCGTGGGCCACCCAACAACCACCACGAGTGGCACAAGTAATGTAGCCTGCTATAATCACATTTAGCTTGGATCAAGCATTCCATATGATCCAAAGCCTTAGTAAAGAGGTTAAATGGCTTAAGGCTACCTCCTCTGAAACCATACATGTGATGGATTTCTACTAGGATGATCTCGTCAATCATGTGGTTCCACCACTAGCATTACCCACTAGGGTCCCCGTGCCATAGTTCACCAAATACAATGGTGAAGAGGATCCTAATGCCCATCTAGTCACCTTCTGATTAGAATGCCTCCTACTACAGGCATGGCCAAATGCCATCATCCACGTTTTTGCCATGTCCCTGACCAGCAAAGTAGTAGATTGGTACCGCGTGCTCCCTAGGGCCTCCATCTCTTCGTTAGAGGAATTGCTCACACAATTCATCACATAAACCTAAGGTGACCCTAGACTAGTTGATGCAAGTGAAGCAAAGCCACTTGGAGCTTGTGCAAAAATTCATTCAGCAATGGAGCGCCTGACTCAATAAGATTCATGAGCCCATCATGGAAGTTCACTTGCTGGCCATCTTCAAAGGCATAGTGAATGACTTTATCAAGTCAAAATTATATTACCTTACCCTGCAGTCCCTGAGCCAAGTGTTTTCTCAAACCAAGAGCATCTAGGATGCAGTGGAGGCAAGCAAAGACCTAGCCTACATGACCTACAAGAGCCTGCACACAAAGAAGGAGAAACAAAAAAACAAAGGCAAGCAAGCAACCACAACCATTGCAATGGTAGCTAATGAGGCTAAGCTAGCCAATGCCAAACCAACACCAAGCCACCCAAAGCCTTAGCCAACAACAAGGTGGCCAGCTCTAGTGTTGTAGCAACCAACTAGCCCGCATCATTGGCAACCATGGAACTAGCTACCACAAGGCCTAACTTTGAGCACAAGGATTGTTCAAAGTATACATCATTGCCAATCAAGCGGTTAGAACTTTTGGACCAACTACTTAACGCTGGATGCATCCAATACAAGCAGATGTCCAAGGATGCTTGCAAGCAGTATGACCACTATTGTGAGCTCATTAAGGACTCTTCGACTGCACTACCTAACAAGCCTTCAATCCCTAAGCATTTCAGATTGGATCGATTTTGCTAGTACCATTAATTTCAAGGTCACAACAAGGACTTTTGCATGGCCCTATAGGACAATATTCAACGCATGATTGACTAGGATGAGTTAGTCCTTGACACCACCAATCTAGTGTGGCCCCAAAATCATTCAATAGGGATTTACAAGGATCCTATTAACACTAGCAGTGCAAGGTATGTCATTAATGCCATTAGTGTTGAAGATGATGTAGAACCAGCACAAGAGTCATTCGTGGTTCACGTGTCCTATGGTGACACTGGGGCCTCCTTAGAATCAACCAGCTTGAGAACCCCTTTTATCATCAAAGCACCATCCCAGGTGCTTACAACACCCTTCATGGCCAAGACCCTATAGCACGTTGCAGCAACAACAACCTAAACACCCTTCATGGTAAGGATGCCACAATGTGCAAGCTCCTCACCTGTTGGGAGTCCTATGGTGGGCAATGTGTTGGCCCCTACTCACCCTAGACCCCATCTTGCAACTGATGCCAACAAGAAAACGAGATGGCAAGCTGGCAGGCCTAATGAGCACCTTGCCAATTGAGTGCTTGGGCAACACTGAGAGCAAAGGGCATTAGGTCCATCAAAGCCTATCCCTTTATCTTCCATCCCAATGGCTCAACAAACTAAAGAGGCCACTGCAACAAGTAGTTAGCCACAAAGCATTGAGGCTCTAAAGCAACCAAGCAACCAACAATGGAGCATTGAGGTTCCTAGGCAAACTAGGCAAGCAAGGCTCAAATCCCCTCTACAAGAGATTTGTCTCTTAGATTGCATGGAGGAGGTGAAGGTCAATGCTAACAACAAAGTAATAGATAGCAGAAAGGACTTCCTTGATGCATTAACATAAGTTAAGTAGGCTTTGAAATAGAGAAACACAACTTTAAGCCTGTATGACCTCATAATGACTTCCTCTACCCATCGTGAAGAATTAGTATACATGTTGACCTCAATTCTTGTCACGGAGGACATGCCAGTAGACGAACAGTCCATTCACACTATGATGTTGCCTTCCTCCCTGCTAGAACTAAGTTCAACACCCCCAGCATTTCATGATGAGGTGATTAAGGTAGACCTTGAGAAGGGTTAAGTCATTATCATGTTGATGTTCATCACCATCCATGTGGGGGAATGTAGGATCCATAGGGTACATGTCAATGATGGGGTGGCAACCAACATTATCCTATACATAGTTGTCGACAAGCTCGGTCTTGTTGAGAAAATTCAACCAACAAAGACAACATGCTTAAACTCCTTCAATGGGTCACGTGTTGTTGTAAAGGCAACGGTCATGATAGCCTTTGTTCCCATAACTACTAAGTTCATAGTTGTTTAGGAGATGCCAAGTTTCAACTTTTTCCTAAGTAGGCCTTGGTTAGCCCAACTGCAGACCGTCTCCTCTCCAATCCATCAAAAAATCCACCTTTCGTATGAAGGTGGAGAAGTTATCATACACGGCAACAACACAAACCCTCTAACCATCAGCAACGTTGACACTAGACAAGGGTCAGAGATAGAGTTCCCCAATGACATGCCTCTTGTGGAGGACAAGGGCGAATCTGTGAAGTACACCAACCTGAAGAGCTAACGGGAACCCCTGACCATTTGGAAGACACTTTGTAGGTAGAGCTGTCCTTTCACATAGCTGATGAGGGTTAGGATGATTACCATATCATAAGCTCTAGGTCCTATGCCCTGCCTAACCCATGCTAGGTTAGGAAACAACTATGTGACTAAGGTGTCCCCTTGGTTCAACAAGCGTCAAGTCTTTACCTGCCTCTCTTTTGCATAGTTTGCCTATTTTGTTCATATTTTTGCATTGTTTGTCTTTCTATGCATATATTTCTTCTACTTATGTGTTTTTGTTAAGTTTACATTTTGGTTGATTACTTTTTAGCTATTATTTTACACATAAAAATAGAAAAATTCATAAAAATCATAAAATTTAAAAATTTACAAAATGTTATGGCCCACTAAGGCCTAAAACTGATGTGCATGGCTCAAAAAGACCTTAAACTATTACATGGCCCATCAAGGCCTAAAACTACCAACCTTTTCCCCTTTTATTGCATGGCTCAGAATGGCCTAAAACTATTAGTGTGGCCCACCATGGCTCGAAACTAGAAACACTTTTCCTTTTTAACACTTGGCCTAAAGTGCCTCTTAAACTATCACTGGGGCCTGGAATGACCTAAAACTATCAAAACATCATTTATGTATGTGGGCCGAAATGACCCAAAACTAGTAATCGCTTCATATCAATTCATTACATCATCAACATTGAACACATAACAGTACACTTCATATAGAACAAATCTACTATATTTCATGAAAGAATAATGTTACATGACATAGTCATCCATGTTACTGTTAAAATCAGATCTGATTATAATAACAAATCTGAAAACATAGATCTGAAAAACATAGATCTGAAAACACACTACAAATGCTCTAGAGAAATTATTAAAAACCCTACAGATCTAAATAAATCATTAGAGGCAAAATATTGCACTGTAAGAAACACTATAAACCACTCTCAAAACATTCCAAACTCTAGCAAACATTTTTTGTGATAACAGAATGAAAGCAGAATGAAAACAGTAAAAAAAGAAATAGCACAAGAACATAGAGAGTTACATGGTTTAGGCCCCTTTTACCCTACTTCCACAATAATGCTGATCTACCTTCTATTCTTCTCAAATATTAAGGACACAACCCATCCTTGCAACTTTTCAAACACATAATCTGTTATTCCAACAGATCTTAGATCAACACCAACAAGACTCACGTCTCCAAGGTAAAACCTTGATACAATCCTTTCACTTTGAAGCACATGCTAAAGGCTACCCCAAGCCTTCTATTTATGAAGAAACATGAGGACCAAACCCCAATCCTCATACATGTGGGATAAAACACATCCCCACATTAAATGCAACATAAAAGGAAATACAACAATTAATGTATTTGGCTTTATTTTTCCAACAAACTCCCCCTTGAAGACAAATCCAACCAGCCTTTAAGAGATGTGCACTTCTGATTAAGCTTCAGTTATCCCAAGCTTCTTCCTACAGAAAATGTGTTTTTCAGCTATCACTGGTTTTGTTAAAGCATCAGCAACATTGAGCTTTGTATGGACCTTTTGAACATGCACCAAGCCATCCTCTATGATTTCTCTTATGAAGTGGAATCGGACATCTATATGTTTTGTCCTGGCATGAAAGGCAGAATTCTTTGCAAGATGGATTGCACTCAAACTATCACAAAACACAGCATACCTTTGTTGTTTTAATCCAAGAGACTGCAAAAATCTCTTCATCCATAACATCTCCTTGCATGCTTCTGTGAGGGCTACGTACTCTGATTCAGTTGTAGATAAAGTTACGAGTGGTTGTAGACGTGACAACCAACTCACTGCTGCACCACCAAAAATAAATGTGTACCCTGTAGAAGATCATCTTGTATCAANAATACATGTGGGATAAAACACATCCCCACATCAAATGCAACATAAAAGGAAATATAAAAATTAATGTATTTGAATTCATTTTTCCAACAAACTCCCCCTCGAAGAAAAATCCAACCAGCTNCTATTTGACAGCTAACCAATGATTCCACCCATAGTTGGTCATAAATTTACTAACTACTCCAATGACATAAGCAATATCAGGACGTGTACAAACCATGGCATACATCAATGACCCAACAACAGAAGTATATGAGATATTTTTAACCTTTTCAAAATCCTCTTTTGACTGTGGACAGTCCTTCTTTGATAAATTAAATTGTGCTAAAAAAGGTGTACTTACAGGTTTTGCATCCTCCATGTTGAAACGCTTTAGAACCTTTCCAATGTAGTCTTCCTGACTCAACCACAGCTTCTTCCTTTTTCTGTCCCTGTAAATATTCATACCAAGAATTTTCTTTGCCTGTCCCAAATCTTTCATAGCAAATTCTTTGCCCATTTCCAATTTTAAATGTTTTATCTTTGCTATATAATTTCCAACAATTAGCATATCATCAACATACAACAACAACACTGTAAATTTACCTGAAATATCTCCAAAAAAATACACACAGTAGTTTAGGTTGTTTTTCTGATAAGATAGCTTCTTCATGAAAGTATCAAACCTTTTATACCACTGCCTAGGGACTTGTTTCAAACCATATAAACTCTTTTTCAGTCTACAAACCAGACCTGAACCTTGTTGTTCTTCATACCCTTCTGGTTATTTCATGTAAATTTCCTCCTCCAAATCTCCATGGAGGAATGTTGTTTTTATATCAAGTTGTTCCAACTCTAAGTCCATGCAGGCCACCAATGATAGCACTAAACGTATAGAAGAGTGTTTTACCACTGGAGAAAAAATATCTTGAAAGTCAATACCTAGTTTCTGTGCATAGCCTTTCACCACCAACCTAGCCTTGAAACATTTTTTCCCATTTTCCTCTGATTTAATTCTGTATAGCCACCTGCAGTCCAAGGGTTTTCTCCCTTTTGGCAGCTAAACTAGCTCCCAGGTTTTGTTCTGTTGGAGTGATTCCCATTAATCATTCATAGCTGCCTTCCACTTTGTGGAATCAACACATGTCATGGCTTCCTTCACTATTTTTGGTTCACCATTATTGCTGTAAAGTACATAATTCAATGAGGGAGAGTACCTATCAGGAGGTTTGGTAGTTCTGGTTGACCTTCTAACCCAATGAGACACATATGTAGCTTCTTGTTCATCATCTTCTACCTCATTTTCTTGATGTCGTGCATTTTCTCCTTGCTATCCTAAGTTCTCAGCTTGCTGCCAAGTACTTTCAACATGTTGTCCAATGTTTCGAGATCTGGAAAACCCATGAGTTTCATCATTTTCAATTTCTTCAGTCACGCTAAGAGGAGTCCTTATGCTTTCTGAGCCATTTCTATCCTTGTCTTTCTTTTGTAGCTCACTAAACATCACATTTTCTCTAAATTTAACGTCCCTTGATCTCACTACACGTTTCAATTCAGGATCCCAAAGTCTAAATCCTAACTCATCTTCTCCATATCCAACAAATATGCAACTTTTAGCCTTGTCTTCCATCTTAGTTCTGTTTTCCTTTGGAATATGCATAAATGCCTTACATCCAAAAACTCTTAAATGACTGTATGAAATGTTTTTACCTTTCCAAAAAACTTCTGTAATAGCATTATCAATTGAAGAATGTGGAGACTTGTTAACCAAATATGCAGCAGTCATAACTGCCTCTCCCCAAAATGTCTTAGGTAGGCATGCACCTGAAACCATTGTTCTAGCACAATCTAGCAATGTTCTGTTGCATATTTCAGCAACTCCATTTTCCTGTGGTGTACCAGGAGGGGTATGAATGTGCCTAATTCCTTTGATGTTGCAAAAATCAGCGAATACTTTAGAAGTGTACTCCTCACCATTATCAGTTTGTAAACATTTTATTTTCAGACCTGTTTCATTTTCTACTCTTGCAACAAATGTTTTGAAAACTGAAAATACTTCATCTTTTGATTTCAGCATATAAACCCAAACCTTTCTTGTACAATCATCTATGAAAGTTACAAAATAAATAGATCCACCAAGAGAAATGGGATTCATAGGACCACAAACATCAGAATAAACCAATTCTAACATATTTTTCTTTTTGTTGTCCAAATCCCTACAAAATTTTACTCTCTTAGATTTTCCAACTAAACAGTCTTTGCAATCAATTTGAGCATAAGAAAATACAGGAATGAGAGTCTGATTTTGAAGTACCTTTAAGCTTGACTAGCCAATGTGTCCAAGATGTCTATGTCATACTTCAGAATTTTCTGTATCAGAAACTGTTGCAATAGAGTTACATGAATCTGCCAGCAATGTATATAAGCTTCTCTCCTTCTTTCCTTTCAAAATAGTCATGATTCCCTTGGAAATCCTCTAATGCCCACCTCCACTACTGAAATTCAGACCTGAATCATCCAGCTATGGAATTGAAATCAACTTCTTTGTAACTTCAGGAACATGTCTAATGTTATCTATTGTCACCTTTGGCATCCCTGCTTGTTGCAAACTTATACTTCCAATTCCAAGAACTTTTAAAGCTTTTCCATTAGCAGCATATACAAAACTAGATTCAACTTTATGATAAGATGCAAAACAAGACTTATCTGGACAAATATGAAAGGAGGCACCTGAGTCAATCAACCATATGTCACTGCTACATCCATCTGCCACCATTGTACATTGTTCTTGAATTAGAAAACTAACGTTTTCATCAGCTACATGTACCTCTGATGTTCCTTCTTTTAACTTCTTCTCCTTCCTTTTCCTTTATTTTTCTGTGCTTTCCATGCAAAGCAATCCTTCTTCAAATGACCTTTCTTCTTGCAGTATCAACATTCTTAAGTTTGAGTTCTACCATGTGATACTCCTCTGTCCATGCTTCTCCCCCTACTTGGGAAACGTCTCCTACTTCTACCTCTTTCCTCTGCTACATGAACATTTCCAGATCTAAAAGATTCATCTACTCTTCCTTCTGAATCTTGAAGGGTAGACACAACCTGTTCAAATGTCATAGATGAAACACTCATAAAAGTAGTAATAGATGTCACAATTGCAGACCAGGAATCAGGTAAGGAGTCTAAAAAAGCATATGATTTAATTAGATCTGGAATAACAATTTTATATTCCTCCAACTTATTCAGATTTCCCATCATCTCATCCAAATGATCTTGAAAAGACACATCAGATCTCTTCTTGCATCTAAAATCTTTCTGATAAATGTGAAAGGTATTCAAACCTAATACTTTGTCAAACCTATTCTTCAGCGNTCTGAATCTTGAAGGGTAGACACAACCTGTTCAAATGTCATAGATGAAACACTCATAAAAGTAGTAATAGATGTCACAATTGCAGACCAGGAATCAGGTAAGGAGTCTAAA
>MNCI01008207.1:224425-237325 GCA_015680685.1 Gnetum montanum | reverse complement strand
ACAGCCTTCATCAAAATGCTCCAAACGTTTCAGTTCCTTCCTACCAATCTTTCCGTTGTTTGCAGCCTCTCCATCTTTTTAAACCTTGCTCCGATACCAGTTGTTAAAATCAGATCTAATTATAACAACAGATCTGAAAACATACTACAAATGCTCTAGAGAAATTATTAAAAACCCTACAGATCTGAATAAATCATTAGAGGCAAAATATTGCACTGTAAGAAACACTATAAACCACTCTCAAAACATTCCAAACTCTAGCAAACATTTGCTGTGATAACAGAATGAAAGTAGAATGAAAATAGTAAAAAAAGAAATAGCACAAGAACATAGAGAGTTACGTGGTTCGGGCCCCTTTTACCCTTCTTCCACAACAATGCTGATCTGCCTTCTATTCTTCTCAAATATTAAGGACACAAGCCATCCTTGCAACTTTTCAAACACACAATCTGTTATTCCAACAGATATCAGATCAACACCAACATGACTCACATCTCCAAGGTAAAACCTTGATACAATCCTTTCACTTTGAAGCACATGCTAAAGGCTACCCCAAGCCTTCTATTTACTAAGAAACATGAGGACCAAACCCCAATCCTCATACATGTGGGATAAAACACCAAGCCTCCTATATATGAGGAAACATTAGGACCAAACCCCAATCCTAATACATGTGGGTTAAAACACATCCCCACTTCAAATGCAACATAAAAGGAAATACAACAATTAATGTATTTGGCTTCATTTTTCCAATAGTTACACCATGCAGATTTACATAAAAATACAAAAATGTCCAAGGATAGGGCTACATCAAGATTTACTCAACTAGTGATGCTAGGTGGGGGTGGAGGCACCTCTTCATCTGCCATGCCACTGGGGCCCGTAACATCACCTGGTGCTTGTTAATAATAACAAAACATTAAATTGTAAAGTAAATTTACAATATGCA
This sequence comes from Gnetum montanum, assembly GCA_015680685.1. Classification (NCBI taxonomy): domain Eukaryota; kingdom Viridiplantae; phylum Streptophyta; class Gnetopsida; order Gnetales; family Gnetaceae; genus Gnetum; species Gnetum montanum. The sequence goes on along the minus strand of MNCI01008207.1, from coordinate 236,376 downwards.
TTTAACAAAAAAAAGCACAAAAAATAATAATAGCAACAAAAATAACCTAAGAGAGTCCTACATCAACATTTCTAGAGGTAGTCTAGCAAGGTCCTCCTCCAAGTGTTGAAAGATCTTATCCTCCAAAAGTCGTTTCTAGTCCTTGTGGCCCAAGTCAATACTCATAAGGATCTTGTCATTGTTCATGGTAGTCCATGTAGGTAGCTACATAAAAAAGGTGGTAATAGAAGTCTCTCTTGAGAGGAGAGCAATCTCTTGTTCTAGGGAGCCACTAACCACTGTGTGTTGAGTGAACAGCTCAAAGGCCTAACTCCCATCAATTGTCTTAACAAACATCTTGAGGCAATGGGCTTTGATATACTCTCCTTTAAGCTACTACAAATATGCATCTTGCTTATGCTTGTAGTGGTGCTTGTCATCCTTTTGCATGTGCCCCCACTTACACACATTCATCCTAAAGCTCTTCCACTCTTGACTCTTCTAGGTGAGTAGATCCATCTGTAGCTTCTGCTCAATGATCTCCCAAGTAGCCTGATTTTTACCTTGGATTGTCGACCAGTACCTGGCATAGTTGATCTCTACTATCTACTAGGTATTGTCCCCCTGTGCCCAAGCTAATAAGAAATCATAATGGGATTGGAGGTCCTCATTCTTTGTAGTTAGGCTCGCTATTGTCTCTTGGAGCTCATGCACGCATTTTCACATGTGCTCATTTGAGAACCTAGAGGTCCATAATGCCTTTAAATAGGAAAGCATGCACTTGCTAGTTGCCTCATACATGGGACGAGGCACCTACTCCACTTCAAGTGGGTACTCGGGGACAACATCAACCTTGGCCACTCGGTTCGAATCCCAATGGAGCTTAGCACCTATTGGCATACAATAAGCAAATCAACGTTAGCCATAAACTAAACATAAAATCAATAAAGAAACTCAAGTAAAACAACATACATATCAAGTTTAGGATCTGCCAATTGTATGTGGTCCACCCTATCCTCTATGATGCCTTCCATGAAGGAAAATTTATCTAGCATCTCCACCCATGGCTTTATGCAATAGGTAGGCACTAGTGGTGGATCACTGGCACAGATGTCTGAGGTTGTAACTCAACATAGTGCAATACTTAGCAACAAGCAAACAACCAGAGATGTAGGAGAAAAAGGGCAAAATAGATGGCAACATAAAGAACTTACCAAGAAAGCCCTCCAGTGTCAGCGCAAGGGCGTCTCCTAGTGGCACATTATTGACGAGGCTGAAAAAATCACCCTTGTTAGGGTGGAATAGCTCCTCTGCATCAAGCTACTAGAAGGTCCTCATGGCCTCAGGTAGTTCGTCTCCACACGCCTCCTCCTCTTCAACCTGAGGAGGGGTTGTTTCTACTACCACTACTATCATGGCCGCTACTTCTTCAGTAGCCCTCTTGTCTAAATCATAAGCATAGCATAGCACATTAGCATGACATAACACAGAAAAAAACATAAAATTACAAATATGAAAAAACACAAACTAAATGCATCTACAACATATGCTAACCTACAAAAACTGAGTGGAATGTGGATATCTCAAGATAGAATTTCTTGACACCCACATGTTCACAGGGACAACCTCCTTTACTAGGCATGACCTCTTGATTTTTGTCTTGGAAGGTCCCACCATTTTTGCAATGTAACAGTTGGCCTTTCTTGCATCCCTAATGATCATTGGGGGACACTCACCTGCATTGTCATGGGAATAGTGTGATCATGACCTTCCCAGATGAGCCTTCATTGTAACTGGAAATGAATCATCAATCCTCTCTATGGGGTCCTATGTGTGAGTGGTCACGAATAAGTGCCTAACTCAAAGCTTTAATAGCTGATTACAATCCTACACAACTTAATGCCCACCATCCCACATCACTAGGAACTTCACAAACCTTTGTAGGTATGCTGCGAAGAAAGTGAAGTGGACGTGAGACTTTGCCTGGAGGTTGTAGCAAAGCCTAGTAATATCTGCTTGTATTCCAATGACAATAAAGGAGGTCCAATTAAATCTGGTACCCTCCTCTAGAACCTCTCACATCACTCGCACCTACTCCACCTAAAGGATTTTTCCTTGGGAGAGTAGCTTTAAAAATGCATGGGCCCAAAAAAGGGGGTAGAGCTCTTGGACCTCAAACACATGCACATCCCTAACCACAATGTCTTTGAGAGATCAAGTGACTTCTAGCCACTCCTCTATCTCTCCTTTGTAATCCACATCTTTATTGCCCTTGTTAAGGACCAATGAGTTTTTAGAGGAAAGGCCAAAGAGGTTTGCAAAGAAGGCATTGCTGAGATCCAAGATCACCTTCACTCTATGCACATAGGTGACAAAGTAGTGGGCATCGTTGCTAAAGGAGTCAATAATGGTAACCATCTCGGCCACTGGAATGCTTGGGGTAAGGGCCAAGAAAAGGTTCATCAACCCAGCATGTGTCAATTGACTAGTCAATGCATCTGAGACCTAATGGCACAACCAATATTGTGCCCCCTCCACATCATTATACTTCATAATGAGGGTGGCCTCGCTACAACCTATGGTGACCATTGTCACCTCTCTTGAAGTGATTGTAACTGCAACATAGGCAAACACAATGTTAGCATTATGCAAGGGAAAATCAACAAGTGCATACAAGTAGCCATAAAAGCCAAATGAAAAATACTTATGCAGAACAAAGGATGTACACAATGGAAATGGTGGTGCAATTGGATTCTTGAAGTTGGGCTCACCACTATCCCACCCCTCATAAATCCATTCGTGGGTCTTGCACCACTCAAATTCCCTCTAGTATCAAGTGGGATAGTTCTTTAGGTCCTCTTCCACTTGCTTAACGATGGCCTCCCAAAGGTTCAAACCAGAGGAAAACACCTTTAGTGTGGTGCGAGTCATAGCGAGAGCCCCTGTCTCATCATGGAGTACTTCATTATTGATGAGTTTCGATATCAAATCCTTGATATCAGATCCCCAATATCGGATACGTGATATTGGGATCAACCAAGCGACATTGGATACACAATGTCGAAGCTTCTCTCATTGGCTATAAATAAGAGATAGGGGCACTTGGTTTTGTAGTTTTTCTTTCAGTCCTTAGCTGAACTCTTGCATTGTTTCCTTTCCAAAGTTAGAATTATTTCTGAGTGCCCATAGTATGAGTCATAAAGTGAATGAATCTTTATTCAAGCATTGTGTACCTGAGCACACCTTGTGTCGAAAAATAAGGACAAACTTTGTGATAAACCTTGCAACATTCAGAATAGCTTACTTATTGCATTTAATGTTATTTACAGTTATTTGATGCTCTCATTAGTTAATCAATGTTGTTTTTATAGACTTATTAATTTTCAACAAATTAGCACACTTAGCACGACCACTTTGAGCATATGTGGAACACTTGGTAACCTAGTAGCGACTAGTGTTTGGTAATCCTAGTAGTGTTACACTAGTCCAGGATGTGTCCGGAGAGTGGGAATGGATGCTAGTGTTAGGACTAGTTAGAGCATAGTTAATTAGTTAAATCAAAATAGTTATTAAATTGTTTCATTTCTCTATTTTAAGCACTAGGAACATAAAACATAAAATAATAAAAATCACATACCTCAAGTTTACTTAACCATAAAATTATGCCTTACAAGTAAGCTTGGGAAGACAATGACCACATAACTCATCCTTGTTCTATGTAGGTGCATAAGCACTTAATCCTCAAAGTTTGACTAGATCGCACGTGAATGCTCGTATTCATATGGTTGGGTGTAGGGGTGCTTCGTTGCTCATCATTGGCACCGTTGCTAGGGATTTGTTGTTTGTACATTGATTAGAACTTAGAAAATCCTTCCATTGTTGGAACAAATCCTTAGGATTAATTATCCTACAATCATTGGTGATGAACTACGATAACGGGACCGTGATATTGGATCCAACTATGCGATGTCGGATACCCGATATCGGGTCCTATCTTCTCACCTATAAATAAGAGGTGGCACCCTTGGTTTTCATATTACATAGTTAGTCCCTTAGCCAAACTCTTCCCATTTCCTCCTAGAGTTAGAATTATTTCTGTGTGCCCACAGTAGGAGTCATAGAGTGGACAGATCTTTATTTGAGCATTGTGTACCTGAGCACACATTTTGTACGGCAATAAAGACAAACTTTATGATAAACCTTGCAGCATTCAGAATAGATTAATTAGTGTTAATTATTATTTAATGCTTTCCTAGTTGATTAATGATTTCTCTCACCCTACAACTCCCTTAGTTAAATACACTCAGTATGACTACTTCGAGCATGTGTGTAGCACTTGGTAACCTAGTGATGATTAGCATTTGGTAATCCCAGCAGCATTGCACTGGTTCAGGTTATGTATGGAAAGTGGGAATGGATACTGGTGTTAGGAGTAATTAGAACTTAGTCGATGAGTAGTTAAATTAGATTAGTTACTTAGTTATCTCTCTCCCCCTCCTTACTAGCACAAGATATAAAACACATAAAAGCTATAAAAATCATATGCCTCAAGCTTACTTAGCCATATAAGCATGAAATATAAGTAATTTTGGGAAGACAATGATTAACCAACCCATTATTATTCCACGAAGATGCATAGGCACTTAGTCTTTGGAATTCGACCGGGTCGTGCGTGAAACACTCGTATTCATATGGTTGAGTGTAGGGGTACCTCGTCGTTTATCATTGGCATTGTTGCCAAGGAATTAGTTTTTGTGTGCTAAGTAGAACTTATGAAATCATTCACATCGTTGGAACAAACCCTTAGGATTGGTTAAGGAAAAGATAATAGTACATTGCACACTAAACAAGACAAGACGTCTTCTTCTTTGCACAAAAGCACTTCACTGCCTAGGATTAACACAAGAAGCAACTGGTGGCATGATACACATGACGTTGATCCACCAATCCCTCAATAGGTTCATGTGGTATATATTCATCCCAATGAATATGTATTCAACTTCATCTTTATTCTCCATCAAGACGAACAACTACATTGGTATGACTTGGAAGGTAACATAGTGTTACCTCCTGACTATTTAGTCTAAAGCATGCTTCTTCGTGCTCTCACATGAATAGGCATGCAACACTTACATGAAGAATACATTGCACAGGACTATGATTTGAGAGAGTATCATCCCACAGAGGCACAATGTCAAAGGTATTTGCAACAGGAGAGACACCATAAGTCTTTGAAAGGAAAATGGTCTAGGGATGCCCCCCCATGTTTTAAGTGAAATTGAGGGTGATGAACCTACCTTAGGTAGTTGCCCACATAATGATGTTCCTTCCTTTGACTTTGGCCAAGGGGTTGTGTATCAGAACCTTCATTCTACTATCCATAACCCAGGTGTTGATACCAATGGACACAAAGTGTCTGAAAAAGGAAAAAGGACACATGACAAACGTGGGCATTCTGATTGCAATTACGATCGAGGTAGAGACCATTGAAGAGAAGGTAGTAGACACTGTCATGGTGGCAGTTCTCCTTCTTCTTCACCTACATCATCTCCTCCACCCTCTCCTTTAGTGTCTGGATGTAGCCATAGAGAAAAATATTGTGAGGATAAGGGCAAGCAAAGTGGAAGTCATAGAAAAAACAGCCAAGATAGAGGACGAGGGCACTCTAGGGAATCATGAAATAGAATAATGAAGAGTAGGGAACAACATAGGCATCATAGACACCACGAACGAGATGATCATGATGAACCCCTACTTGCTACTTGAAGAATGCTAGACATAATTGAGGCTATGAGAGTTCCAACAAGACACCAAAGAGATAGTAGGATCACGAGGTTAAATATGAATAAAATTCCATGATTTTAAGGGGTATATAATGCTGATCCTCAAAATCATTTACAAGAATTTCATGATGCGTGTGCCTTGCAAAACATAGAGAATGAGTGACAAAAACTTAAGTTGTTCCCATAGACACTAGTAAAAGAAGCTAAAAGCTGGCACCAGTCCTTAGAACTAGAATCCATTCATAGGTGGAGTACTATGTTAGAATTGTTCAATGATAAGTACCAAACGTACTCCCTAGTATCTAACCTACGAAAGCAAATCCAATGATGGAAATAAGGAAGTCATGAACCCTTGGATGCTGCCATGGGCCACTATTATGCACTATTACATTGTTGTCCTCGTCATGGTTATTCGTAGTGGGATTAGCTACGCCATATTGTAGATGAGCTTAGAAATGAAACGAGAAGAACCCTTGGGAATTATGCCCAAGGAAGTTTGTCTAAGCTTAGGTCCCATAAAATTCATAGACTACTGAAGCAAGTTGCTAAGGAAGAAGGTGAGCTAGGAAAGAGAGAGAGTACAGAAGAATATAACGAGATCCTTCCCTCTAGAAGAAGGGAGTAAGATTTTGTGAGGATGAGGAAGAGTCACCACTCAAAGAGATGGTGAATAGGAAAACCTTGCCAATCTAAAAGTTAACATCAGAAGTATCGGCAAAGGTAGATCAAATGTGAGACTCCTTGGATAGTAGGTTTCAAACTATTCTCAAATTAGTAGAGGAGTTTAGAGAGCGAGGTAGTGATCATGACAAAAGAAAAAAGAGAGAAGTGAAAAATGCACGTAACAAGGGTAAGGGCAAAGTTTCTATTATTGAAGAGGTTGTGGACTTAGATATAGATGATGATAGTGGATGTGAGATATGTTAATACCTTGGGGATAAGGTTACCTTGGGTATGTTGCCTCGTGATCTCACATCTATAGGAGTCTAGGATGTATGCACTTAATCTATGATTAAACAAATGGAAAACATCCCAATGATTACCTTATCCCCAAGGTAACCCAAGGTAGTTCCATCAACCTTTAACGTATTATCTAAGTGGAACTCCATCACAACTGATTAAGCAACATCAACAGTGGAAGCATCCAGAATCATGGGGAATGCCATCACCAAGGCAATAATATCCTTACTAGAAACTTGACCCATATGGATATTACGTGCAACATCTAATCTCTCCATGTGACTCTATTGGTCATGTTACTCCTCAACATCACTACCAAGCCTATGAGTACTATAGGACTCCCTCTCCTATGGCAATATTCCACAAGTGTACCATCTTTCAAATCTAGCTACATCTCTCCCACCAATAGCTCCATTACCACCTACTCCATCAATGCAAGGTGAACTCCTTGCTCAGCCATAGCAACGCAATGCTACAAGGGCTGTTAATCCTTAACCTACTATTGGTTCTGACAATCGTATGAAGAAAAGACCTTTCTTCAGAACCAATAGACCAACCAAGCCTTTGCAACCACAAGTGGCTGAGACTTTGGATGTCTCTATATCAAACGAAGCTTTAGAGCCCTCTTTGAGCTTAACACCGCATTCAATGCATATGGTCATGTTAACACATGTTGTTACCGATTGGATCAAAGCTAGCCACCTTCCTAGGAAATTTTCTAATCTTGAGAGTCCTGTGATATATCTACAAATTTCTAGGAATGGGCCATGTAAAGCTCTTTTGGATTCAGGTTCTAGTGTCAACCTAATATCCCAAGAAATGTACAAGGCTTAGAACCTACCTCCATTAAAAAAGAGCAACATCCGTTTAGAGTTGGTAGACCAGTCCATCACTATTCCCTTGGGATTAGTGGAGGACATTGTTACCACTATTTGTGAATGGTCGTATCTAGCTGACTTCCTAATGATTCAAGTGAACAACAATAAGGGGGATTTCCTAATCATAATGGGAAGGGCATGGCCTGCATGCAATCAGTGTGCACAAGTGATCAATATACAAAGGTGCTTATATGCAACAACCACATGATAAGAAGACAACTAGTAGCTCACTTATATGCATGGAACTAACTGAGGGTTTGACTTGCACTTACATAGATAGCATAGATGCATTAAAGAAGTCCACTGCCAACTTCCAAGTCCTAACCTTAAAAACATCAATTGGGGGAAGTTGGAAATTCCTAAGAAATTTAAACAGGAGCCCTTAGAGCTAAAACCATTATCCATCGGTATGGAGTACATGTTCCTTAAGAATGGAAAACCAGTAATCATCAATACAAAACTTTCTCGCAACAAAAAGAGAGTCTGCTAAAGGTAATAAACAAGTGGTCAAAAGCCTTCGCTTGGTCATATCTGGAATTAACTGGAATAGATCCTAGGATATGCCAGTATAGGATTTACACTAACCCCCCCATGAAGCCTTGAAAACAACCATAAAGGTGATTGAACCCAAAGTTGAAGCAAGTAGTAAAAGAAGAAATCGAACAACTTCTAAAGGATGGGTTCATATACCCCATTGTTGATAGTAAATGGGTTAGCCCCTTAGTATTCGTGCCTAAAAAGGGAGGCAAATGGAGGGTGTGCATAGATTTTAGGCTACTAAACATGACAACATTCAAGGATCACTTTCTGTTGCCATTTGTTGACCAAGTCTTAGACACAATTGCAGAGCATTGCTATTATAGTTTTTTGGATGGATATAGTGGATACAACCAAATACAAATAGCCCCAAAAGACCAAGCCAACACTACATTCACCAGTCCTTGGGGAACGTTTGCATACAAATAAATGTAGTTTGACTTGTGCAATGCCCTTACAACATTCCAACACTTAGTTCTAAGCATATTCCAGCAGCAGATAGGAAATGGTGTGGAAGTCTTTATGGATGACTTCTCCACTTATGGAGAAAACTTTGATCAAGCCTTGGACCAGTTAGGGCAAGTGTTAAAAAGATGTGTAGAAACTAATTTGAGGCTCAACTGGCAAAACAACCATTTGATGGTCCAAGAAGGCATAGTACTTGGACATAAAATCTCATGTATAGGGATAGAGATAGACCTTGAGAAAATCAAATTCATCCAAGGAATTACCCATCAATCAAAAATTGTTAAAGACATTCGGTCATTCCTTGGACACACTGCCTACTATAGGAGATTCATAGAGAACTTTTCAAAGATTTCTAAACCATTGGTAGAGCTAACGAAAAAGGACGTACCCTTTGAGTAGACTAGGGAATGCAAACTAGCTTTCCAAACTCTGAAACAGAAGTTTGTAGAAACACCCATTCTATAAGCTTCTGACTGGTCCAAATTGTTCCATGTCATGACTGACGCGTCCAACTATGCCTTAGGAGCCATACTTACATAGCTAGATGATTAGAAACATCCTTATTACATCCACTGTGCAAGTAAAAGTATCGCTAGTGCACAAATTAACTACAATACTATAGAAAAAGAATTAATGGCTGTGGTGTTTACACTAGAAAAGTTTAGGCACTATGTATTAGGATACAAAGTATTCATACACACAGATCATAGTGTAATTTGATTCCTCATGAATAAGCCAATGGTAAGCCCCCGTATTATACAATGGCTTGTAATCCTACAAGAGTTTGATTTAATGATGATCGATCACAAAGGCACTGAGAATGCAGTTGCCGATCATTTATCTTGGTTACGCTGGGAGAGCAAAGAGGATGAGTATCCAATTTTTGATCATTTCCTTGATGAATTCCTCTTTTTCGATGTAGTGAATAACCAATCACCCATGGAGACAAACTAGTACAATAAAATTCTTACCTATCTCCTTACCCAACAAACACCACAAGAGCTAGACCTTAAGAAGAAACAATAGTTTCTTCATAGAGCCAAATACTTTATAGAGATCAATGGACAACTTTACAAAGTATGTCCCGATGGCTTGGTTCGATGGTGTCTTCCCGATAGAGATCAACTGAGAGTTCTCCAAGATACTCATGAGGGCCCTTGTGGGGGTCATTATGTTGGGAGATGAATGACCATTAATATCTTGCTTGCAGGGTATTATTGGCCTACCTTGCTCTAGGATGCCCATCAATTCATCCAATCTTGTGAGCATTGTCAATGTGATGTGGGAATGACTGCTAGAATGAAGGATCTGCAACAATGGATTCAACTGTTAGAACCCTTTGATATTTGGGGAATTAATTTCATGGGGCCCATTACATCAATGTCCAATGGAAAAGCTTCCATCATAGTTGTCGTAGACTACTTAACAAAATGGGTTGAAGTAGCTATTGTTAAAGATTTCACATCATCTATAGCTACACGATTTGTTCAACAACAAGTCGTCAACAGGTTTGGTGTGCCATGTGCACTTATTTCAAATAATGGTACACACTTCATAGGTGCAACTTTTCAGAAGTTAATGTAGCTTTTAGGGGTTGAGCATAAATTGACTACACCATACTACCCCTGAGCGAATGGTCGAGCCAAGATCACCAATAGGAAGATTACTAAGATACTGACTAGAATGATTAGCAAGTATAGGAAAGATTGGAGCACTAAACTAAACGATGCTCTTTGGGCATACCACTCCACATGGAAACTTCCTATAGGCTACTTTCCCTACGAGTTAGTGTATGGAAAACTTCCAACACTCATCCAAATTGAGCTTCATGCACTAGCCACGGCATGTGACCTCAACCTTGACCTTGATCCAGCACAAAAACAAAGGTTGATGACTCTTAACTTGTTAGATGAGAACTGACTAGCAGCCTTGTCATCTAATGAATTGCACAAGACATTTAATAAATAATGTCATGACCTGAAAATTAGAAAAGTTAAGTATCAACCAGGAGATAAGGTTCTCTACTGGAACCCCACACATGTGTCACAACGTACCAAATTTCAAACAATGTGGAAAGGGCCTTACATTATCTATGCAACTTTTTCTTCAAGGGCCATGACCATATATAAACCTAAGAGCCTATATAAGAGACTATTAGTCAACATGCAACAAACAAAACCTTTGCATGAGTTTAGGACAGCCAGAACATATGCTACCTTTGTAGGTGGGCAACCTTGTTCATTATTTCGGATCTCCTCCTTCCAACTCAGTCATGGGGGAGATGGCCACCTCTGCTAACCATTGAAGGCCCTCAGTTCTTTCTAAATTTTTGTTTTACACATTTTTTTACACGTTTTTGTTTTGCACATTTCTTTAATCTTTCTTATTTTTGTTTTACACCATCATTCATATTTTTTACGATTTCTTTGTGTAATTATTTTATTTTTTTCATCACCCAATAAGTGTTCATGATGGTGGCATGAATAATACCATATTGATTGCTAATGTTTGGTTTTTACCTTTAAGATATGATGTTGATATTAAGGTATGGTTCTTTTGATTAAATAGGTAATGAGTACATGTTGTTCATGCATCCATAAAATCCTATGGTCTCCCTTGGCTTGGAACTGTACAATCCCTTTCTCTAATAAAATTGTTAACAAATTGGTGGTTGGGTATTTCTCAAACTAAGGAAAAACTCAAAGGATGAAAAGGGTGTGACTTTAAGGGGATTCGATGCATTTGTACTGGCTATTCTCTTGAGTTCTTGGATGATTTTTCTTTGGGTTTTCTGCCATTTTGACTATTCATCAAATCTCCAGAAGTTGAGTGCATAAACATAAGTCTTTGCATGGTGTGGTTCTCATGCAAAAAAAAAAGTGAGAATTCAAAGTGCACCCCTTAGACACAATAATGAACTTGGGCTACATGCACTGGTTATGGCATTGTAAATACATGTTATTTATGCCTGAAGGTTCCCTCTAACTAAGGCCCTTTCTTGCTTCTTGATTCTCCATCTCACTCTCCTCAAAATGGTGGTGACATTTTGTAGAAAAATTCTTATTGCTTCAAGCGAATAGGTTGGTCAAATGTGTTGATGCAAAGTCACTTAATGTGGTTTGTTAAGTCTGGATTTGGAATGAGTTCTACTTGGTCATATTAACCATAAAACACACACAAGGGACTTTACACAACCTTGTTCTTGGGTTTCCATTCCATTCTCTCCTCTCCACCTTTCTTTTCCATTTTTCACCTCATTGCTAGTTTTATCATTAGTCTATATCTTGGTTGATGCATTGTTTTTCCTTGGTAAGTTGTTGTGGGAAATTTTTTAACTCTTACTTGC
>MNCI01008207.1:36123-210958 GCA_015680685.1 Gnetum montanum | reverse complement strand
ATCGTTATACTTTTCTATTTTGTGTGTGTGTGTGTGTGTTCCCACCATGTAAGTCCGTCACCCAATAAGTGTTTAGACCAATGGGATGAACTATTTTTCATTAATTGCTAATGTTTTATTTTTACCTTCAAGTTACATTGTTGATACTAAGATATGTTCTTTTGATATGGCATGCAATGAGATCACTTCATCCATCCCCATCAAGTCTATGGTTTCTCTTGGCTTGGAAATGTACAGTTCCCTTCCACTAAGAACTTTAACAAACCGGTGACTGGGTATTTCTCAAACCAAGGAAGGACTCACGGATTGCAAAGGGTGTGACTTCAATGGAACTTGATGCTTTTGTGTTGGTAATTCACTTAGGTGCTTGGTTGTTTTCTTCTTGAGTTTTCTTACCGTTCCGACGTTACCCATTCTTCAGAAGCTGAGACAATAAAAATAAAGAAGTCTTTGCATGGTGTGGTCCCCATGCATAAAAATATAAAACAACAAAAAAACCAAAGTGAGGATTCAAAGCACACCCCTTAGACGAAATAAAATTTGGGCTGCAAGCACTGGTTATGGAACCAAAGTATTCCCTCTAACTAAGGCCCTTCTTGCTTCCCATTCTCTCCTTTGTTTCGTCGGAATGGTGGTGGCTCTTTGAAGATGCATCCTTGTTATCCAAGTGGCTGATTTAGCCAAATGCATTGATGCGAAGTCACTGGAAGTGGTTGGTTTGAGCCGGAGTTGGAATGAGATTCACCAAGTCACATTAATCATAACACACACAAGGGGCTGTACACCACCTTGTTCTTGGGATTCCATTTCACTTCTCTTCTTTCCATCCTTCTCTCCATTGTTCACCTCATTGCCAGTTGTATCATTAGTATATATTTTTTTGATGCATTGTTTTCTTTTTGGTAAATTCTTCCGGTTAAGACTTTAACTCTTATTCCAAAGGACATTCCTTGAGCCTACGGACTCCTTGAATGTGGGATTGTCAGGGCATTAAGGGCATGAGCCTGCTTTGGGGAGGACCCACTGACATTCCTATTTGGAACATTAGTTAACCTCTTTTCCTTAACATTTTTGCAATTAATTTCATTTTTTGTTCATTTCCATCTTGACATCCCCTTCACTGATGCCATAGTTGTCCCTTTTTACCTATCTTTCTTACTCCTTTTCTTTCTCCATTCTAACGCTACCGGAGGTTCGCGATTAGTCATGGGGGTACAGGGCCTGATTTTTCAATTTTTCGCCTAAGCCCCGGATTTTTTCATTTTTCTTCCTTACCCCTACACCTTCGATAGTCATCATCTACATTTTCCCAGATCCATATCAGCCATACCACAACCTAGCCAATGAACCTACACCGAAGCAAGGTATCATTTACTTAATGATTCAATTACCCTTGCTAATATATAATTGTGTTGTGTGTGCAGATGTCAATCATACAACAACGGAATGGATTTGGCACGAACACTTGGAATGGAGCAGCGCTGAAGCAGCTATGCAAGGAGTAGGATGGATAATGTGCTTACGAATGGACAATAGAAGGTGCAATCTCGACATTGGCAACAGCAAGACTCTTCTCTCTTCTTCTCTACTATTCTCTCTACTCTTTTCTCTCAGCTGCCAAATGTGGCCTGATGTCATTGTAATAAGGTGTTCACCCTTGTTGTCATGAACACCAGTTGTGTCAAGTCTGGTAATAAGGAACTGTTCACATGTCATTCCATTAGTTCCATTTCCCCTCAATAATCCCATACCTACCTAATCTCATTGGAAGGAACTCGAGGAAGAGTTTTCATTCAGTCATGGGGGTATGATGAGACGCGACATGCATAGTGCCGCGATATCGTGTCTTTCCATGCGATATCGCGGTCCGCCGCCATATCTATAAATAAGAGGTGGCACTCCCTTCATTTCCCAATCCTAGATAGAAGTAGTGAAGCTCTGGCAGTTTGAACACTCCAGAGTTAGATTTTTTCCCATGTGCCCGCAGTAGGAGTTCTAGAGTGAACGACTCTTTATTCGAGCAACTTTGTAACCTGAACACAAGTTGTGTACGGAAATAAAGATGAACTTGATTGGATAAACCTTGTAATACATGGTTTTATGTTGTTGTTATTTATTGCTTTCCTAGTGCACACGAGTACGACTTGATTATGAGCATCTACGGATGTGTACGGCTAATCAAGGAATCGACTGCTTGTCGCAACGCGTGAGTACGACTTGACTACGAGCATTGGACTGCTTGGTAACCCACTAGCGTATTCTAGGATCTGTGCTTGGTAATCCCAGTAGTAGTCCAATGTGTATGGCTAGTTAAGGAATTGGCTACTCATCGCTAGGCTAGAACGTGTGATAAGTACGACTTGGTTACGAGCACCCACCGGTGTGTACGGCTAGCCAAGGAATCGGCTACATATCACACTTAGGCTAAATAGGTGCCTCAGTACGACCACTTCGAGCATGTGCGTTACATGTGGTGATCCTAGTAACGATTAGTGTTTGGTAAGCCACAGTTGCACAGTTCAGGGTGTGTACGATAAGTGGGAACGGATGCTGACGCTAGTGAATTTATACTTAGGACATTAGTTAGAGTTAGTTAGTTTCTCAATCCTTTCCCTCATAGCTTAGGAGATAAACCAAAAAATACCAAAAAATCACATACCTCAGACTTGCTTAACCATACACCGTGACACATACAAGCAAGCCTGGGAAGACAACGAACGATTAACCCCAAGTGTTTCTTGTGGCGTTAAGGCATTTATTCTACGGAGTTTGACTGGATCACGCGTACACACTCGTATTCGTATGGTTGAGTGTAGGGGTACCTCGCCACTCATCACAACTTTAAACCTAGCATCAAACATGAGCGATTAGCAGTTAGCAAATCTAGCATGACTGATAGCAAGAAAACATAACACAAAAACATAAGAGCACTTACCCTCCAACACAGCATATAGTTTCAAGTGGGTTTTGGAACAATGTATGCACGTGTATAACAATGAATAGGGTGTTTCCCTTATTGTAATAAGAAAACTTTGTCATGTCCAAGATCCTGGCTAGAGGATGGGTGTCCCTGGGGCCTCATCTCAAACCTAATACTCAGTCATCACTGGTCATGGGCTCATCAAACATGAACCTCAGTATGTCCTAGTTGGCCCCGAGTAGCAATGTCTTAGTGATGGCACTTGCAACCTCCACTACTAGGTGTGACCACATGATCACACTGAACTATTGTAGTATGAAGGCTAGGAACTTAGAGGCCCCAAGCTGAAACCATACTACCTAATGATCCACTCTCATATCCAGTGTAGGTGTGTTGGGTATAGGCTTGCTTATGCAACAAAGGATGCTGATGAGCTCTAGGATGACTAAGATAGGCTTTAGCAAAACTTTGTAATCACAAAGCAACAAACATAGTGTTAGCAATCAATAGATGCATTTAGACAAAAATACATTAATTTACACTTAACAAAAACTAACATAGCATAGGATAACTTAGGAAAAGTATCCTAGGGCCCACTAGGCCTCGTAGGTATAGGATGTCACACATACATAAGATGTTCCTCATACTCACTTGGGTACTTGCACGTTTAACACAACATTAGCATCTCATTTTACATGTTTGCACATTTGGTATTATCTTAGTTTGCACATTTTAGCAGCGTGGCATTGGTTTGATTTGTAAATTTGACATTATCACAACTTTAGCATTGTTGGCATTTTTACATTTAGCAAATTTTCTATCAAATTTTTTCTAACTCCAAGAAACATAGTTTGAGGCAGACACCAAAAATTCTAACTCTAGTTTATCTCTCTAAGAGTGTAGCCTAGAAAACACACAAAAAATTCTAACTCTAGACTACTTGTAGGAGTGTAATCCAAAAAATCAAAATTTTTCCTAACTCTGGCTAACATTGGCTATGCTCTAGAACACCGCAGAGTGTAGCCTAAAATTATCCAAAAATTTTCTACCTCCTAGTTATGCTCCACACAAAGTATAGCCACACACAAATAAAAGGAGGTTTTGTTGGTACGGCCACTTATCCATTGCCTAGCACCCCACAGCGGTGTTGCATCCTTTCCCTCCCAAGCACCATCCCCCATGGTGCTACCCACTACCACCTACATCGCACACTGTGTGCTCATTGCCTACCATGGTTACAACCCTTGTAGGCTTGCCACCCCTTCGCCCCCTCCCACCTAATGGTGTTGTCATGTGCCTCATCGTTTTCCCTACCCCCAACCACCATAGTTGATAAATATAGTAGAAGTTCCTCAATGCCAACTACCCCTGTAGCCCCAGTGGCCTCCAAACCATCGCTCTCACCTACCATAAAAAAAATAAAATGGGGGTACTACCATGCCTAGGGTAGAAAAAAATCCTCCCTTGCTCCTTGTAATCCCAGGCTACACTGTAAGGTGTTGTCACCCTATGGTCCCTTACATACCCCTACCATGTACTACGCCTTACTCACCCAAAATAAATATATATATATTCTACAGAACCCCTACCCCATTAGCTATAGCCTCCTTGGCCACAGTTGTTGAAACCTAGCCCCTACTTCTCTCCATCACTGTGTTGCAAACTCAAAGAAAAATTACTAAAAAAAACATGGTAGGAGTCCTCTACTGCATCTCGAACCACATGGGTGGTGGCTCTTGGCCACTACCACTCAGCCCTCCATCTCTGCCTCACCCATGCGCCAAGGCCAAAATGTTGAGAAAATTTGATCACAATCATTCCAATCGCTATTATCCCCTTCATGCCATGCCCACAAGAACAAAATCCCACAATAACACATGCTCTGGTTTGCCACTATAGTGGTTACAATGGTGCATAGTAGTAATGGCCCCTACCATAGCAAGGTGTCATGGCAAGCCATGGCTAAAAAAAACCTTCATTTATAAAAAAGATAACTCCCTTGTCTAGTGTACTCCCTTGTGCTTGTGGCCACAATGGCCATGGCAGTGATGACCCCTACCAAGGCAGGGTGTTGCTCCCAAACCCCAACACTTAAGCACAAAAATGCAGGAAATAACAAATAAGGGGGGTGAGCATAGTAGCGTACCTAGAGGTCAACGATGCTCTCCTCTCTTCCACACATGCCCATAATAGGTGCTCTAGGAATCACTCTCCCTCCTTCACATTGGCTAGGCCAGGGTTTTGGCATCTGTTCTAGTATGACATCTCTAGTAGGCTATGCTCTTGCAATTGCACTACACTCTAAAAGTTCATTTTTACTTTTGACAATGATAGTTTTACCAAGGGTGAAACACATTTATATATCCCTGCAAACCACTTCAATTTTCACCTACATGGGACTACACTCAATATTGCCAAGCATAGTAAGGGATCAAGCATAGCCTTCAGAGTTAGAAGAATTTTTTATTTTTTTGGCAATCTTTGGACGTAGAAAACATTTGAATTTTTCTTGACGCTCGATCGATGCCTGAGCCAATTTTTGCTTTTCTGACACACCAAGCCTTATTTGAATGATGCATTCAACACACCCAACCATCTGCTATGACATTAAACTAGCACCAATTGTTTGCTATGATCTTAAACTAGCACTTTTCAATCCACTAAGACCTTAAACTAGCAACCCCATGACCTATCGAGGCCTAAAACTAGTTCATGCATCCCTTGCCTCTCAACCACATTTGCACACTTAGAAAAATTTCATTGCATTTTTTTCCTTTATTTTATGCATATTTCTCTCTTAAAATAGGTGTCGATTGACATTTTTCTGGTTGTTTTGCAAGATTCGCAACATGTCTATGTATGAGTATCTCCATTCGCCTTTGGTCCTCACTGGGCCACACAATGATCTCACACAATGCATTGACCCACAATGCCTAGACCTTAAGCCTATAGCCTACAAGAAATACATAACATCTATAAAGGCACTACTAGACTGGCCAAACCATCTAGTTAGGGATCTAGATCTAGAGGTAGGTGACATCATTAAGGATCCCCTCATTGAGGTCCCTATAGAAATGACAAGTGGTGAGGCAAAAACATTGAAACTTAGTTCTCTATTAGTGCCTCAACATGCCCAAAACATCACAAGAGCACTTAATGAAAACATGCATTTGCATGGTCTTACAAAGACATGTCAGGTCTAGATCCTTGCATAGTGCAACACAATATAATCTTTGATCCCCATAAAAAATTAGTTAAACAAAAAGCCTGTAAGGTTATACTTGAGGTGGCGTTGGTAGTTCGTGATGAAATCACTAAGATTTACAAAGCTGGTTTCATCGGGGCCATTAACTACGCTGATTGGGTCTGCAACATCATCGTTATACCTAAGAAAAATGAAAGTATAGGCATTTGCATAGACTTCTAGGACCTCAATAGGGTGACCATTAAAGATAATTTCCTGTTACCTAGTATTGACCAACTAGTCAACACTACGACTGGTCATGCCTTGTTGTCCTTCATGGATGGGTCCTTGAGGTATAACCTGAGTCAGATCAACCCATAGCACCAACTCAATACTACCTTTATGACACCTTGGGATACCTTTTGCTACATCATGATGCCCTTTGGACTCAAGAATGTAGGAGTGACTTATAAACATGCTATGATGTATATCTTTAGTAATTACATGTTAAGTCTAATTACTGATTACGTTGATGATATAGTAGTAAAATCTAAGGCATTGTAAAACCACACAAATGACTTAGACCTTGTGCTCAGATGTTGTCTGAAGCATGAGCTTAGGCTTAATCCTAAGAAATGTGCCTTCAGCGTCAAGATGGGCTGCATGCTAGGTTTCATAATATCTGAAGTAGGCATACACATAGATCCTGATAAAGTTAAGGCCATTATCAACTTAGCAACACCAGACAACCTTAAGGAGCTATGAGGGTTACAAGGAAAATTACAATTTATACGATGGTTTATCGCATGGTTGATTGACAAGTTGTAGCCAATGTAACACTTGCTCAAAAAGGGAGTTCACTTTGAGTGGACATCTTAATGCCAAGAGACATTTGACAACCTTAAACAGGAGCTAGCTCAACTTCCAACGGTCTACCCTCTATAAGGACATAAATAATTTTACATCTACCTTGCTACCTTAGATGCCTCAATCACTTCTCTACTTTGCCAAAAGCTAGATGATGATACATAGGTCCCTATGTACTAAATAAGCCATGCACTAGTGGCCTACAAAGCAAAATATAATGACATGGAAAAGAATTGTCTCGCCTTAGTCTTCACACTCAAGAAGTGCAAGCATTATCTTTTATATAGCCAAGTAAATATTATCTACAAGAGCAATGTACTCTAAGCCATTGCAATGAACATTTACGAGAGTAGTTGCATCACATGTTGGAAAGCAATAACTACAAATTTTTACTTGCATTACATTACATAGGCATCAACAAAAGGTCAAGCACTAGCCACACAACTTATGACTTTGTCAATTGATGACCAAGAAACAATATATCCAAAATTTTTGGATGAGCATGTCACTACATAAGATAAGTGCTTGACAACTTTGAGGCACTCTTGCACTTTGATGGTGTTTTAACCTCTCAAGGGAGTAGCACCACTACCATAATCACCTTTCCCTCTAGGGAGATTTGACCCTTCATGTATTGTTTTACATTTCCATGCACTAACAATGTGGTAGAGTATGAAGGTCTCCTAGAGGGTATCTTGGTAGCTCACAAGCTAGGAATACAAGCCTAGCAATCCGAGGTGATTCTCAACCAGTTGTTAACCAAGTCATGGAGGTTTATGCCTATAAAGCTTAACACTTAAAACCTTATTATGACCTAGCGAAGCACCTACTCAAGAAATTTTCAACTGTCGATGTCCAACATGTCCCCCATAATGAAAACTCCATTGTTGATACATTAGCTATGTTAGCCTTAAGCATTTCACCTCAAATGTTTTGTGCATTGCCCACTATAGTGGTGGATTGCACTATGCCTATCATGCAAACAACTAAAATTGCATCCATAGCCACAGTAAGCATGACCCACGTAGTGGAGTGGTACAATGACATCAAGTCATACCTTCTATGAGGTGAACCTATGTAGCATCTAACCACTACTCAAAAGGACATAGTGTAGAAGCAAATGTGATAGTACCTCATTGTAGGTGATAACACTTTGTGCCGCTGATCCTACAATGACATACTATTGACATGTGTTAGCAATAGTGAAGCACAAACGATCATTGAACAAGTCCACAAGGGATTCTATGGAGGCCACATAGCACCCAAGGTAATGGTAGCGAAGATCAGATGCTTAGGGTACTATTGACCTTACATGGAGCACAATTGCATCTCCAAGGTTAAGACATGCAACACATGTCAACAGCATGGAAAGCTCATGCACATGCCACCTACTAAGCTGCATATAATGTAGATAATGTGGCCATTCCAAATTGGGGGTTGGAAATCATAGGACCAATAACTCCTACATCCTCTGCAAGGCATAGCTTCATTAGAACAACCACCAAGTACTTTACGAAGTGGGTTAAGACTATTCCCCTTAGGAGGACAATACCACAATAAGTTTGCAAATTTATACTTGATAACGTAGTATCCTATTCAAATAACGGGCCATAGTATAGTAGTGTTGACACTAAAGCCTTTTGTGAGTTCTTTGGTCTTGTTGATCAAACTGGAACTTATGGATGTTATGATGAAATGAGTTTTGAGGTGTTACACAATGTCTATGGTGTTCAGGGTGCTCACTAAGGTGAGCATAGCCAAGGTTTAAAGCATGAAAACAAAGGTGCGAGCATGCAAGTACATGCATGAATGGGGAAAAATGTGAGTAAACTACCAAAGTGTATGAAAAAATGAAAAACATGCATAGAATATGAACTAGAGAGAAAGAAACATTGTCCCAAATGGGGGGAGCATATTCAACTATAAAGAAAAGGTGAGGATGTATGTAGTGTAAAAACAGGCATAGTAGGCAATGGATTCATAGTCTAGTAGTCTCACAAGGTCCATTGGAGCACACTAGTAGAACACCATTTTGCTACAATACCTCTTCTAGAACAATTGAAGGCCAGTAGATTCCATAGTCAACATCAAGGACATTCAAGTGTCATACTCAATAGAAGCTGTTGGACATGCACTGGGGTTTCCTAACACCAGAACATAGCTAGTGGAACTATCAATGCAAGGTGATCCTGAGGCCAAGAGGGAGTGGACCCAGTGATGCTATGAGGTTGATCGTAAGGAGTATGGTGTGCTCACACTAGTGAAGTGAGTTTATTTTAAAATTGTGTCCTATCATCTTAATCCAATGGTGAGGCCAAGCAAGGTGACTACCTTCTCCACCCAAGCATGCACTGCTCTTAGCAAGAAATTTCTCGTTAATCTTCCACAACTACTCTATTTGGAGATTGAGAAGCATTTCCAAGAAAATGAACATGGAAGAAAAACCCTACCCTTTTCATGCCTCATTAGAAAAATTTGCGAAAGGGCAGGAATTACTTGCTACTCCAATGATATACTCAAGCATAATCCTTTGGCCTCATGGTTTGAGATCATGAAAGAGAAGATGCCAGCAACAATCCAAGTAGAGGAGCAGCTACCATCACCACCCACTAAAGAAACAACTCTACAGGCCTACGTTACCATTAAGCATTTGAGCAAAATCCAAGAATAGCTCTTGAGTGAACAAGAGCAACATGTAGAAATGAGTGGGTTAGATGCATTTGTATACTAACCAGCAATGATTAACCTTAATGAGGTGGCTAGAACAGTTAGCTAGATGGAGAGGGGTGGTCCAATCTTCTCTACCCAATGAATGCAGTTGCCTATGAGGTTGGATCCTAATGCTCGAGAGGTGACAATTTCTTTATCTCAACACCATTTCCTAGAAATATCTAGGAATGTCACCACTTTCTTGGCGTCTTTAGAGGAAGGTGCAGAGGCAACTATCTTGGTGATGCAACACCAAGCGTAGGAAACAATAGTTGAAGTTGTTGTTGATAGTGTTGTTGAACCATTAATTGCACCCATGGCATCTGTACTAGACATATCTACATTTCAAGATGTGTAGACGTCTACAAGTATGATCAGTAGAAAGCTAAAGGTGCAAATGTCCCACCAGGTATTCTAGTAGATAATACTATGGAGTTTGAATAGTTACATTTTCTGGTGAGACTATATGTTAAACATAGTATCCATAAGGATCAAGTTGTTGATATGGATACTATTGGCATGGTGGTGACATGGTCCATGATTAAGGTTGTTCCCACTATTGATGGTACTGCTCTTGTGACTACAGTAAGGCTCCACTAGGATAGTCCATTGGTTGGAGGTTTTGTTGGTAGTTACCTTGAGGATAAGGTAATCTTTTGAGGATTTTTTTAACAAATATGGGATTGCATGCATATGCCCCTATCTATTTTAGATGTGCCATGACTAGACAACATCTCTTGGGATGTTTGTATTGACACATAATACAACCTTTCTCATTTGTGAAGCTAGTGTTTGAGCACTTAGCCATTGAAGCTACTTTGCCCTTCCATCCAGACTCGTTCTTCATGCTCTTAACTTTGCCTTTACTAAAGGCTTTCTTTGTTGTTTCCTTCATGATCTTTAATGAAGTTGAAAAATTCTCATCAAAAAAATTCTACATTTTCTCTACTTTGATTCCAATGTCATTTATAGATTTCCAGATTAGTAGAGTCTTCTTTTGGATTATCCAATCCAAAGTTTCCTATTCTTGTGTATTACAAACTCGTGCATCTCTCTTCTGAATTGATGGATCTTTGTTATACTTAGCTAATTCCCTCTTTCTTATCTCACCTTTTTCCTTTACCACTTGATCAATTAGTCTCAAGATGCGATGGATAGTCATCTCTAGTAATTTTCCTTGGGCGTAAATCCCAAGAGTCTCTATGGTTTTAATTCATAGCCCATCTAGAATGTGCCTGAGCTATTCCATTGGTGAAAATCCATGGCCTGGACATTTGTGCAATAGTGAATAGTGTTTACCCATTGCTACATCAAGGGTCTCATGAGTCCCTTTCTTCAATCCCTTGATTTGTTTTCTTAAGTTAGACATTCATGAATAAGTTTGATATGTATCATTGAAGAGTTTGAGTATAGTACTCTAGCATTTGATTGATTTAGGTTTTAGTGACCTATACCAGCTCTTTGCCTCCTTCACAAGCATTTTGGAAGCTAGTCACTTTCAATGTTTTGTAGGGCATAAACATCATGGAAATCTTGAAGGTGATGTTGTGGATTAACATTATAGCCAGTTTCAAATCTTGGCATGTTGTTCATGTCAAGCTATTTGATTTGGCTATCCCTCGCATACCTTGTTGGGATGTGAACAACTTTCTATATGTTGATCATGCTACAATGTGTCATTAAAGGTTCATCATCTTGATCAAGTTTGTGCACTCTATTGTAGTAATACCCCCTTCTGTGCTCATCCCTTTCATGATTTCTATGATCACTTTGCCTGCATTGCTCATTTTCTTCATCCTCTAAGCTAGAATGTCTCGAGTAATGGTCATGATGATCATGGTGGTAATGAGTTCTCCTCTCTTCGCTATTATGGTCCTTGTACATTCACTTCCTTCTATCAAATTCTTCGAATAATCATGAGGATGCATATGAGGCAATAGGAGAATGGTGTTAGCTTGTCCTCCTATGATGACTCTTATGTTCTTATCTGTGAGACCTAGTAGGAACCCTTAGCCTTGAGTCCTGCTTATGCCTTGAGTCTTTTACCTCCTAGTTGAGCATCTCTACTAGTTTAGAATGTGATTTATTCTTGATAGGTTCATTTAGTCGAATGATAAGCCTTTGTGCCTGGAACTCATGATCATGATGGAGTTGTTCAGCACTGAATGGATTCCCATCAAGCTCTTCCAAGACAATAATAGAATTGACTATCTTTCCTTTTTCTTGTTCATGTCTTGCCTCCATGTCATGGTCCTTTCTTAACTACTCATCGGTAGGTTCATATGGTTGAGTCATGTATTTGGTCTCACAATACCCTCCAAGTGCTTGACTTAGTTTCATCCCATTGAGAGTAGTTTACAACATAATGGGTGCTACATGTTTCGATGATAGAACAATGTTAACTTGTAGATATCTCCACCTAAGTTGATTGTCCTAATCAAAGATGAATGTGAAATAAAGATAGTAAGGATCATGATGAGCCTATGAAATCCTTGTCTGCATCAACATACCCTAGTCTTCTTCTTCTTTGATTCTATTACTACTTATCTATGGTTTCTTGGTAGGTGATGTGGTGTTCTTGTTTTGAGCCATGTTATATTTTAAGAAATTTATTTCAAGTTTACTTTTCTTAGGGTTATGAAGTTTGACTTTGTATTGAAAGTATACGTTGACTTGTTCCTCACAATGGCACGAATGATGAGTGGTGAAGTAATCTAACTTCCAACCATACAAGATATGAATGTTCACACATAGCCTAATCATAATCTATGGATGAGGCAATCTAATTATGCTAGTAAATAGTTAATGTTCGAAATCGTTGTCTTCCCATGTGAAGCTAGTATAATCCATGTGTATGATTTAGATCTCAGTGAGGTATGTAATAGGTTGATGTTGGTGGGTCATAACTCATAGCTATTAAAGTCTGAAAATAATTCTAATCTAGCCTATGGTGATGAGTATTCATTCCTGGCTTGTCATTCATGCATTGGAGTCATGTAACCATTACTAGGATTACCAAGTAAGTTCACTACTAAGTGAATTAAGTGAAACAACTATTAGGTTACCAAACGATCACACTTAAATGCTCAAAACTAGTCGTAGTCATTTGGCTTACTAATAAAAAACGAAAGTAAAGTACTTACAAATGTAAGTGATTAGACTAAGAAAATAGTAAGAATTATGCTAAGTAAAATAATAAAGCTAAGTGGATGCTGCAATGATGGAAAGAAATCTTGATCTTTATTTCTATCATCAACTGTGCCCAAGTACACTTCCCTCAAATAAATATTTTGAATAACTACTCAACACCACACTACGGGCATTCACTCTATCGCTAAGCTATGAAAATAAACTAAAAGAGTTTCAATAATCTTTGAATGAATTATTGTTTTTCCCATGCGCCTAAATGTCATATTTACAGATAGGCACGTATGACACAATATTGGATATCTAATGTTGTATCATGGGCATTGATATCTAATGCTCAATATCATAGCCATGAAAAACTATGATTTATCACTTGGGTTTCATTATTCCACCTAAATTATTTGTTTTCCTTCAATAAATAAAACATACGCCATGAAATACCGCTAAAATCTTTCATGAACTGTCTATAAAAACCTGGTAAACTAAGGACTAATCTTACCTCCCCAACATTCTTAGCTATTGGCCAACATTCTTAGGTACGGTTAAGTGCACCTAAGGCATTTGATTTTTATTATTTTTATGTTTATGTTCTTGGTGCTTAAAATAAAGGAATACAGTAATTTAATGGCTAATTTAATCTAACTAACTCATTAATCTCTAAATAATCCCAACATAAGTATCTAGTCCCACTTTCCATACACATCCTGAACACGTATAATATTGCTAAATTATAAAATGTTAAGTGTTGTTGGGATTACCAAGTGTCATGTGCATTGTCGAAGTAGTCGTATTTATGTGCTTAATTAATTACTATTTAACTTATCTTAATTTAGTTTAATTACTTGAAAGTAAAATTACATAAAACATTAAATACATAAATAAAATATTTAATCTAGCCAAGGTGTTGCAAGATTTATAAGGAAGCTCATCATTATCACTACACACATTGCTATGCTTAGGTACAACAGTGCTCGAATAAAGATCCATGCACTCAATGACTTCTACTACGGGCACTTTGGAAAATATTCTAAATCTAGAGAAAAGAAACTATAAGAGCTCTACTATGCTATGAAAAAAACTATGCTCAAACCATGTACCCAAGCACTATATTTATAGGCCAACATACATCCTAAAATATTGGATATCCGACATCACTTCATGGTCCTCAATATTAGAGGTAGACAAGATATACTTCATCATACCCCACAACTGAATGAAAAGTCAACCTTGAGTGAACAAAAGAAGGAAAATGTCTCTTACAAAATATTGGAAAGGTATGGGATTATTGATTGATATGCAAACTAACTCAGATGAAAAAAATAGACTCTATGTGCTTAAGTATACAGATTTATAATCTTTTACAAAATTGGATGTTCATGATAGTAGAATTGAACACCCTGCCCAAAACTGACATCCAACTCCTCTAGCAACTGAAGAGCGATGGAGAAGATTTAATGATCATGAGGGATCCTCATTGCATGGTGTTGCTGCTTATTCTTTGGTGAAGAAAATCGTACTTCTAGTCTATGCTTCCCACTGGTATCACAATAAAATCATAGATTAGTGTTTAATGTGTAACATATAGCTTTTAGGTACCTTGTCTCATTGATAGTTACACTTGGCTAGGTTGTGATTATGATGGATTGATTCCTTTAATAGTGTTCGCAGGAAGACTAAAAAATGGGGTGAAATGGATAAGCAGTCCATTACTAAATTTTGAAAACCCAAATGCAAGGAAGTATTTGAAGAGGATTAAAGAATTCACAACAACAAAAAGGAAAATTTCATTGAAAAATGTTGTGAAGATGAGCACAATTGGATGTCATCAATGGGGCACAAAAAAGGATTTGATTGTGAGAATATCTAAGGATGAAGAACTTAACTAACCCAACCAAAAGGTATGCAAGTGGATCCTCCCCAAAGCAAGCACATGTTGTTTTTTGCCTTTGCATAACCTCAAACCAAGGAGTTTGTGGGTCCCATGGGTGATTAATGGTTACAGAATGTTAAGTACAAAATCCCAAAAGAAACTACCTAAGAATTTCAACACATCAAAACACGACATTGAACAAGAACATGAACATTGGTAGTGAGTTAAGGCATAAAAAGCATAGTTGGATGAAAGAGAAAGTGGAATGGAGTTCTTGATTAAGGTCACATGAAGTCCCTTGTGAATTTTGTGGTTAAGTGACTTGATAAAATCCATCCTTAGTCAAGACCAACTAACCATGTTTAGTGACTTTGCATTGCCACTCTAAGACTAGTCCACCTCCTTGAGATACAAGAGTGTTTCCACAGAACAACTACCATTCTTTATTTTAAGAAAAAAAGAGAAGTAGGAATTGTGAAAGGGCTTTAGTTAAAGAGGACCTTTAGGCATGGTTAACATGTTTTGCTAGTCCCATAACTAGTGCTTGTAGCCCATTTATTTTGTCTAAAGGTGTGCTTTGAATTCCCATCATGTTTTTTTTTTCTTGTAATGGAAATCGCATCATATAAAGACTTATTCAACTTCCTATTATTGGTCAACACGAAATAGTAAGAAATCCATGAAAACACACATGCATCCAAGTGAGCAGAAAGACACAAAGAGTACCAGGTCCCCTTGAAGTCACACCCTATTCACACCTTTGAATCCTTTCCAAGTTCGGAGACTATGAAGGTCACAAGTTCGTTAAAGTTTTATTAATGAAAAAGGAATCTCATTTCTAGAATAACAAAAACCATAGAGTTTGTGGATGGGTGGATGTTGTGGACTCACTACATGCTTCATGAAAAAGAAACCATGTCCTAGTTATCAATAACAAAATTTAAAGCTAAAATCCAAACACCAACAATCAAATAATGGTATAGCACATACCCACATCAAACAAGCCACACTATACCAAGATGGCAATAAGGCACGTTATTATTAAAACACAATAAGAAAATCACACCAAAATAAAGAAAAATATACAAGAAATTATAAAATATTTAAGAAAAATAAAGCATACTAACTATGTTGTAAAAAAAATTGGAAAAAATTAATAATGTAAAAATAAAAAGGTGTAAGATAAAGAAGGCGCAAAACAAAAAGTTGTAAAAATAACAAGATGTAAAACAAAAAGACAAAAAACTAAGGAGCCACTCATATAGTTAGTATGAATGGCCATCTCCCCCACAACTAAGTTGGAAAAAGGAGATCCAAAAGATTGAGCATGGTTGTCCATCTAATGAGGCATTTGTTGCATTAGCTTACTTAGGCTAATGGAAAGGTTTAAACCCATATGAATCTCGTTGCCTATAAGGGTGCTACTATCTTGGTGGTGGCATCCCCTACAACTGTGGATGCTGCTACTGCTAGTACTACTCATATGGTTATGGTGGAGCTTCATTTGGATAATAGGCTTATTGTTGTTGGTGGAACTACCTTGGATTACCTTGAGGATAATGCAATCTTCTAGGTGCTTACCCTCTTGCTAATCTAGGATTCAGAGCATACACCCCAAATTCTTACAAGTGTGACACAAAGTGGCAACATCTCCTAGAATGTTCATAATGGTAGATGTCACACCCACCATCATCATCTAATTCAGTCTTCACAACTTCTTCTACTACAGCAGCTTTGCCCTTACTACTTTGGTAGGCATGTTCAGCTTCTTTCTGCCTTTTGCTATCAAGGTATTACTATTTGCACTTGTCTGTAACATATGGGAATTGTTTCTACTCAATGTCCTCTTTGTAGAAGTAAAGACTCATTTTCTCATGTTTCTTTCTAGTACCATGTTGCAAAGCATGCTTGGAAATGGATATTTAGAATTTATAACAACTTGCAACTAAGCATCCATGATATCATTCCTGGTGGGGATTTGTGGGGGAACAGGAGGAGTGAGGTGTTAACTTAACGCTACCTAGTAGAATTGAACCTACGACATAGTGTTATTAGGCTAAGATCCATACTACTAGGCTAACATCGCATTGTGACCTGGGCTCTTCTTTAGACTTTTTCTATATTGATTTATTACACTTTAAATTTTTTTTAATATTAGGATTCATTTTTGGGGGGTTTGATACCCTGAAGCCTACCCTTTATAACTCTTCTAATATATCATGTTGATTATACATTTTGGCTAGTTTTTATAGTTAAATTATTTGATTTTAACACACATCCCTTCTTTTGTATTTTTAAACAACACTACAAAAATTTATGTCTCACATGATAAAACAATGAGGTGTTCACCTAACAGTAAGAGTCTTGATTTGGAAGCTCCATGCTATGGGTTTGATTCTGGTGGGCAATGCTAAGTTCTAATTGGACAATATATTTTGGGGTAAATTTTGTTTAAGAAAGAAAAACGTTTTGGGTTCCAACACCCCAAAAATTTATTATTTAATAAATCAACAAATTAATAATTCATGTACTATCAACCACAAGCCATTTATTGATTAGCTCACATTTTTTTATACTCAAAAGTAGAGTTCAAAAACTAGTACTAACAACACAAGTATGTTAATGTGTTGTTTTCGACATCTCAAATCACTTTATTATTATTAAAAACACAACTTGCATACCATCAACAATCATTATCTTAGTGTTAGTAGTAGATGATAAATGGTAGGCATCACTAGGTCCAAATCTATAGGATCATCTTAGTGTTACTGGTAGATGATGGATGGTAAGCTTCACCAAGGCCAAATCCATAGGATCATCTTAGTGTTAGTGGTAGATGAGGGATGGCAGGCATCACCAAGGCCAAGTATATAGGCTTATAGGGGGTTTGCTTCAGCAGGGTTAGATAGGTCACATTGCTTTAGATGTCACAATGAGGTGTTAGCCTAGTGATAAAGTGATAAAGGTGATTTGAAATTTTGAGTCATGAGTTGATACGGATGAACAATGTTGAGTTAATCTAACTTACTTTTATTCCAAAAAAGAAAAATTCACATACCATCATCCCATCATCCCATCATCATCATCTTAGTGCATCACCAGGCCAGCTCTAAAGCCCCATGGAGGTTTGCTGTAGTAGGGTGTAAGATTCAGATTTCAAGCAGGGCTGCTGTGGATATGGGTTAAGATACAGATTTCAAATAGTGCTGCTGTGGATATGGGTTTATCCAGCACTCTAGACATAAGGGTTTATCCAGCACTCTAAACATAACGTTATTATTTGGGACATGGGAACCCAACACCATGCGTTCAGTCACAGTTCGAAACAGAAGGAAAATCTGTCCAGCATCAATGTTCCAATAATTGGATTTTGAAGGTTCAAAACGGTACAGGGAGTAAAGAATTAAACGCAAAATTGGATTGGTCAGGAGGAGCAGGAGAAGGACGCAGGACAACAATATTGACTTTCACACAGTGATACGTTGCTAGAGTTTGAATTACCAACCACACCACTTCAACTTGCAACAGGTGCCCTGCCTGCCATCATCACCGTGTTCTAGCTGTAATCTGCATCTCCCTCCATTTGGCCATTCAACATTTGAAATCTCGGCGTCACTGCGCACACACAGATCTTTTGCAAGATCTGTTTGTTTGTTCGTTCCTTCGTTCTTTGTCTGGGCAGAATGCCTGTCCCAGATGCAGAAGCAACTCGCTGAACAAGGAGAACAGCAGCAACAAGATAGGGTTTGTTTCTATCAAAGTATTGTAATAGACTCTGCCAGTATTGTAACAAGATAGGCCCATGCAGATACCGTACATGTAATAGACTTACAGATAGGGCCATGCACAAAGTTCTAAACCCTATCTGCATGGGCCTATCTTGTTCTAAACCCTATTAATGCGTACCAAAATTACATGATGTACCAAAAAACTCTGCCAGTATTGTAACAAGGAGATGCCCATTACAGCGTACTGGATTTACAACTTTACAATGTACCAGATTTACAATGTATTAGGGGGACAGCCATAGCATCCTGGATAAGGACGAACACAGTCACAAGGTGACCCATCATAGCAACAAAGACCAGTCCCAACAGAGTTAACACTGGAACTATAGGTAAACTTGAAGTGGAAAATAGCATAGATCCAGAAAAGCCACAACATTGCAGCGACTACTTGAAAATTTTGTAGCTTCATTGCATTCAGAGGATGAGGCGGACGATAATTCAGGTAATGCGGACACTGACGTTGCAGTATCTTATAGATTGTGGCTGTGAATTTGAGCTTGTTCTTAACAGTATGCTTAGGTGAATATCTAAGATCTCTATAAAAAACCATCCTTGGCCCTCTGCCGTTCTTGGTCCTTTTATACAAGTCTTTGAAAGAAACTTCTCGGAAATTTTGTGCATGGACCCAGAAGACGCGTTACACGTTTTCTCGGCAATTTTGGCATTCAAAGTGAACACGTTTTCCAAGTTCAGAACCTGTCGTTTTTGTCCTCTGAAAGAAACTTCTCGAAAACTTTGTGCATGGGCCTAGCAGACGCGTTACGCATTTTGTTTGAATGCGTTTTCTGGTTTAGAACCCGTCGTTTTTGTTTTTGTCCTCCGGAACAAACTTTTTAAAAATTTTGTGCATGAGCCCAGCAGACACGGTAAGCGTTTTCTCCACAATTTTGACAGATAATAGAAGGGTAAACCTCAAAGAGTAGGTGACAGGTGCACCATAATAATCATCGTTACTATGGTGCGATTATTCTTGCTTTACTCGTAAAATATGAATGTGAATATTTTATGGTTATGACTTGTTCAAGGGAACTAAAGGGAAAGTAAGGAAAGGTTGACGACTTGCCATTCTGTGTCTATTAACCTGATTACATCAGATCACCTTTGCTTCTTTTTCCAGTCCACCATGTGATAAGTTTGCTAGCGGCTTTTATCCCTTCTCCGTCCATGTAGACGCATAAGAATTTCTCCGGTGCATTAAACTTCTTAATCCCTTTGGCTGCTTGACATCACATCACTTTTATGTGCTTTCCAATTGAACCATCCCATGACTTTCGTAGATGGGATACAAAAATTTTCTTGAATGCATTAAAATCTTTAAAATGAATGCATCAAGTTATTTTGAATGAAATCATATTCAATAGTTTGTGAGATGCACAAGGTCATTAGATTTTGGTTTTATATCTATAAAAGAGATTTACACTTATTCAAATACATGGGTTAATTTGATTTGGGGCAAGCTCATTAAATTTTCATTATATCATTATAGTACACAAAATCAAATTTTGAAGATTTTATATGAGTAACTATGATAAATCTCATATCATCATCATGGTCTATAGTGGTAGAAGTTAAAAAGTTAGGACTAAAAATCAATAGAAGCAAACAAGAATATAAGGAACGCAATTTCTATAACAACCTAAATAGTAGTAAAGTAAAAATTACAATTCAATGATAAAAGATTTCTCAACAATCATCATATTTGTTATATTAGATGGTGATGAATGTTGGGGAGTACAAAAGAAGCATGAATAACAAATCAATGTGGTAGAAACGTCAAAGCTTTCATAGATGTTGAATGCTAGAAGACAAAATAAAAAGGACAATTCATATGTTAGAGGAAGACTTTGAGTTGTTTCTATTTCAAATAAGCTAATGATGTGTTAGATGGTTGGGAATAGCAAGTCTCTAAAGAAAAAAAGTTTGCCACATCACTATTCTAAGGAAGACACCAAAAGAAACATAAAAAAAAGGACAAGAAAAAAGAAAATGGAATAAAGAATTTAAGATGATTTGAAGCAATTGTAAATAAACAAAGATCTAGAGGTAAATGATAAAAGAGATCTCAAGTAACTGAGCATATTTCATTAAAACAAGGCTATGATGCTGCTGCTGCGAATTTCAAGCTGAAAGCCCATATTTATTTATTCTTAGACACTCCTCAGCCACCTTTTACAATAAACTAAACTTTGAAAACCGTCATAAACTTTATTCTGCCATATATAAGATATCCTTATTTTGAGTCGAGGAAGAAACGTCCCGGAAGGTTTGTGCATGCGCCCACAAGACACGTTTTCTCGGGAATTTTAACGATCAAAACACGTTGAAAAACGCCCTCTTCCATTATCCATAAACCCTCAAGGTTCTACGAGGATACCATTCATCGTAACTTGCCACGATACAGATTATGGATAAGTACAAGTCAAAAACAATGCAATGTTATCTCTGACTCTGACATGCTATGCAATATCTTCAACGATTTTGGAGAGTTTAACGAAGATGAAAAACCTAAAATAACATCCCAATTTTATCTTTCTTTCAAAGATATGGAATATCAATCTCCTCGGCTAATTTAAATCACATGACCTCTACGTGTTTTTCCACTCTACCCTCCCAGAGGACACAAAAGAATTGTCTCGAGCACATTAAACTTCTTAAACTCCCGGAGGACACAAAAGAATTGTCTCGAGCACATTAAACCTCTTAATTTTTTGGGCTGGTGTACTGATTTACATTACATCACCTCTATGTGCTTTTCCAGTCCACCTCATTTAAGTTTAGTGTGTTTTTCACCTACCATNAGTCCACCTCATTTAAGTTTAGTGTGTTTTTCACCTACCATCCCATTTAGTAGAGAACACAAGAATTTTCTTGGATAAACTTCTTAAAAATGAATGCACTTGGTTATTTTGAATCAAACCACATTGTGGTTTATGAGATGCAATGGTACATGCTGATGTCAGTTTATTTTAATTTTATACTTTAAAAAGAAATTTACAGTTATAGTCAAATACATAGGTTAGTTTAATTTGAAATTAAGCTGTTTGGAATTTTGAAGATGTAATATCAGTAACTATGGTAAAATCTTATATCATCCGACAATCTTGATTTGTAGAATCTCACAAGTTGTTAACCATAAAAATAAGGTATATGATACTGTTTTATAACTTTCATACTTCAAAATGAGCTTACATGCATTTCACTTATCTGCGTTGATAATGGTAATAATTCTGCATCCTCTTTTGCCTACCATGATTTCATCATGTTAATAACAATTATAACTCTGTCAAAAATTCTATTTTATCATTGAAATGTAGTAAATTTACACCTTTTAAGTTAATGAATGTATGCGATTGTTTTACTTATTTAACTAAAATTGTAGAGCTTAATCCGCCCACTTGCTTTGCCTAATGCCTAGCAAATGAGTTTTTACATATGGTAGTACACAGTGTCCATTTAAGGATAGAATTTAAAAACAAAAAATTTGCTAATACATTATAATTAATATGTATTTTCTGTCATATATGTTTTATAGGCGTAAATAGAGTGCCTCTCCATAACTCTTAGTTAATATAGATTTCAGTCAATACAGATTTCATCATAATCAAACTCAAATTGTGGTCTGCTCATGATGAAATTTTTAGAACAATTTCAAGTTCCTTATTCAAATAACACTGAGAAGAGACTTTTATATGTAAGGATATTTGCTAATTCTGATTTTATTTTTCTTTATAAATTAATTTCAAGTTCTTTATTCAGATAACACTTGCAAGCAGTGTTTCACTTGTCTGGGACACTAGGACGTGGGGAAGTTAGGATGTATCCTTAAATGCATTTAGGGATGCCATGGTTTTTTTAGGATGACATGGGGATGCAACAGGTACGTGAGAAAGAATAGTTGTACATTAGATATTCAGCTTTCACAGTATTGAAATCTATGGATAAATTTGTTATTCTTGAGATATTTTTAAAATTTGGGATGCAATTTGGCCGCAAACCATCTTGACAATGTTTTAGAATAAAATAAAAAATTATTATCTGTATCTCTTTTTGCATTTTGGATGCCAAAATATGCTTCACGTAAACACATCCCAGTCCCAGCGACATTCCAAACATGATTTTGTAAGAATATTTGCTAATTCTGGTTTTATTTTCATATAAATCCTGTTGATACCAACACGCCCATGCTTGCTTGGCATGGGGTCTTTGTTTATTTTTTATTTTTTTAAAAAAAAAGATAATAAAAAAAGAAAGAAGAATAAAAAATAAAAAAAATAAAAAATAAAAAAAGATGGGTTACCCTAACCCTAAAATTGGCTATAAAAAGCCATCAAGGTGATGGAGTTGGCAGGAGGCAGAGGATAAGTCAGGCCAGGAAGCCCTAGGCCAATGAGGCTAGGGCCATGAAACCTTGGACTAAACCCTCTCTCTTCCCAGATTTTCTTTTCGGCAGCGATTTAGACGGTTGGGCGTCGGCAGCAATTTAGACGGTTGGGCGTCGGCAGATTTTCTTTTCTGAGCAATTTAGATGGTTGGGCGTCGGCAGCAATATAGACGGTTGGGCATCAGCAAGTTTTCTTCTATTTTCACAGCAATTTGGACGTTGGACGTCCGTTTCTCTCTCCTTGTTCTCTTTATCTGTATTTTCTCTCTCTATCTCTCTATCACTTGGTCACATGGTTCTCTACAGCTAAGACTATTCCCGGGTTTCCGTACCCATACGGGAGGCGCCCTAGGCAATAGTCTCCTCAAACGAGTTTTTCCGGTGTTGGCATGACCAAAATTTATGCATCAACAAATCCAAAATGGCGTCAATTTTCAACCAAAAGCTCATTGATTAAAAAACCCAGCTCCTGTGACCTGTGCATATGGGGGGCAAGGTCAAAGAAGTCCGAGCATGACTTTTCAGAGCACAGAAAATTCTTAGTGCATAGTTGTTGCAGCAGCATTTGAAGGGGCCCGTTACTTCATCAATTTTTGAAGCGGAACGTTAAAAATCATAGAAGTAAGAAGCAGCTCTGTATGTATTTAGACAAGCTACCTTGGATTCACATCAGGGCAGTTGGCAGCAGGCTTTGCGTTGTTGGCAGCAGGCTTTAAAGGAGCCTGTTAATTTGTCAATTTCTTTAGCGAAACCATAAAAATCATAGAAGTAAGAAGCAGCTCTCTATTTATTTAGAGAGGTTGCCTTGGATTGACATCAGGGTGGTTGGCAGCCTTGGATTCACATCTGGGTTGTTGGTAGCCTGGTCCTCGAGTCTATCATAATTCAAGTCAACAAACTCTATCCTTTGTCCATGAAGGTGATTTTCAACAATAATATATTTTTATCAAAATAATTATGGTTACTAAATATGTCTTTTATAAATTTCTACTTATTTCAATCATTGTGATTCTTCCAATTATGATCTTGTGTGCTTATGTATCAAGAAATTCAATTTTTATTCATTATGAATCATAAGTGACAATCATATGCTTGCTTTGTTGAAAGTAATTTAATATCATAGCATTTATCACCTCAAACATTAGTTTTCTAGGTTACCTAAGTGTTGATGTGAAATATCTATTTGGTGCATTCCAAAAATCTTGACATTTAGGAAACTTGTTAGATGTTTAGGATATATGACATTGTATCCTTATGATCTAATATGTAATATGGTTACATCATACACATGGTTTTCATTTTGCCAATTCTGAAGTCTTCCTTCTTGTGGTATATGATTCCAAGTTTCTAATTATTTCTTTCAGATGTGCTTGTGTATTTTCAAATCCAATGAGACTAATGAGTCCTTGTGTCATATTATTCCACATAACTTTTAGGGCAATGTGTAGCCCACTTTTTCTTACTTTGTTAAAAAACAAGGTTGTATAAAATTTTCTTTTATAGAATGCCCTATCAAAAGACTATTTAGATTTTTTGACATATGGAATTAAGCTTATCATCTCGATTTGACATAAAAGTTCTATTTATCCTTACTAGTAAGGGCATGAAAGACCATATAAATTTACCTTTATAATATTGAACTATTAACTAGCAGCATTGTGGTAAGTAATAAGAACAAATAGTTTTGCTATAGCTAATCTTTCTTGTTTCAATTTTACTAATGCTTTGTAACTAATATGCAAGATTATTATAACTAATAAATATATGAAGTCAACTAATGTACATAAATGTGAGAATACTTTCAAATTTATTACTAAATTTTTTCAACTAACATTTATTTTTATTTATGTTTCATTATAGGTGATGAGTCATGAATCTACTGGCTGTGATATCACAGTAGCCGGGATATCACAGCAGCCATGATATCGCATGGGTTGCGATATCGCGGCCTGCCTCAATTTCTATAAATAAGAGGTAGCTTTCTTTGTTCTGGCAGTTAGTTCTTAGTTCCCTACCCAAACTCTTGCAGTTTTTCCTTCTTAGAGTTAGAATTATTTCCTCCCAGTGTATGCTCGCAGTGTGGTAATTGTAATTATACAGCATCCTTTACTCGAGTGTGACGTACTTGGACACACACATGACCAGAAATAAAGATCAAGATTACTTCATCATTGCAGCATTCACTTAGTTTAATTAATTAATTATTTATTTAATTATTATTTACTGCTTTCCTAATTAATATTTCTCTCACCCTTAAACTCATGTTAAACGGGGAATGAGTACGACTTGATTACGAGCATTTAAGTATCACTACTTGGTAACCCAGTAGCATACCTAGGATTTGCGCCTGGTAACCCCAATGGTAGTCGTGTACGAAGTCCAAGATGTGTATGGATAATCAAGGAACAGATGATCATCGCACTTAGGCTAGTTTAGATTCTCTCTTACCCTTTCCTCCTAGCTTAGTTAATCTTATTTTCCATTGCCTTCAGGAGTAACATAAGAGTAGAAACCACATCATACACCTCACTATGGAGTAAACCATACGTGACAAAGATAATACTAGTCTAGGTGGGAAGAGAACAAATTGCGACCTAAGGCTAACTATCTAGATGCCACAACTAGTCCGTCTATGGAGTTTGACCGGATCGTGTGTGTAACGCTCGTATTCATATGGTTGAGTGTAGGGGTACCTCGCCACTCATCATTAGCGTCGTTGCCGAGGACGGTGCTAGTTATCTAGATTAGTTATATCATACAAGGTCCCTATATAGGACTTAACAATATATCTCTTAGGAAGAAGAATAATTATAAACAGTCACACATAAATTCACATACAACTTCACAACAATGCCTCTCCTACAAGATTACGCTAATGCCACACTTAGTGAGGAACTTCATTGGAGAACCAACGAACCATATGATAATGAAGATTGGAGTACGCAACCCGAGGTAGGGGTTTCTTATAAACATAAACAAAAGCAACGTCATCCCCATTCACGAAAGCATAACTTACAAGATGACGATGAACCCCTACTAGCCACTACAAGCTTAGCGCAATTACACGAGGGTGTTTGAATCTCATGTAGGCATCGTAAAGAGAGCTGTCTACCTAGGCTTGCTTTAAACAACTTTCCAAAATTTTCAAGAGGCTATGACTTAGATCCGTATCAACATTTACAAGCCTTCTACGATGCCTGCACATGGAACAACATCAATAACAGATGGCAAAAACTTAAGCTCTTCCCTATGACACTTGTTGACCAAGTGAAAGTATGGTATAGATCATTAAAACCAAATTCAATACAACGTTGGTCAACAATGGTAGAGTTATTTAATGAAATATATCAAACCTACGCAAGAATGTCCACCTTGAGGAGACAAATCCAAGAGTGGAAACAAGCACAACATGAACACTTGGACATGGCCTTAGAAAGATATTATGCACTATTAAACAACTGTCCAAGTCATGAGTTCTCTGAGGAAAGGCTAATGTATCATATCATTGATGGGCTTCGTGACGAAACAAGAGAGATCTTAGGGATGTATGCCCAAGGCCAATTATACGAACTACGAACCCATCAAGTCCAAGAGCTTATTAAGTGGATAGCCAAAGAAGAAGGAGAAATGGCTAGATGGGAGAGTGTTGAAAAACATCAATGGGATTGGAATCTCAACTTAACAAAGGTCCATGATCATAAAAAGGAGAAATCAACCTATCACAAGGTGGAAGAACCATCTTTGCCAGTACAACAATCGTTAGAGGAAGTTGAGGCAAAGATCAATAAGATGTTGGAATGGACACATAAAAAGTGGGGAGAAGTTATCAATATTATTGGAGATAGAGTTGTGACAACCCAAGAAGCAAGACAAACCATTAGACATTCTAAAAGAGGGGATAAATAAAATAAGAGCTCAACTGCTGATCATACTTATGAATGCAACATATGCCTGTACGATCATCCCAAGGGCCAATGCCCAATCTTGTTACATTTATATGAGCATTGGGGAAACACATTATATCCAGAGTTTGTACAGAGATACTGTGTTCGATCACAGTGGCAACAATCCTAGTCATGGGGGAAACCACCCCAAAATTGGTGACACCCTCCGTATCAACCGAGTCTAAACGCTTACCAAGTTCAACATCCTATTTCTCCAACTGGGCCAACATACTCTATCTCACCACATTACCATTCTCCATAATACTATTAGCCCATGTCCTCAACACAACCACCACCTTTTGCACCTTACCCTTCTCCTACATTTCAACATTCTCATTCCTTCCCTCCTTTTACATCGCCACAAACTATTCCAAAGGTATCTACACCATAGCAACAACCCACGAATGCTACTTGTGCTCTTGTTTCCAACAGTGGTGATAGACCTCAACAACATCAAAAGCGTCCCTTCTTTAGAAATGACCCTAGGAAGGGACAACACAATTCCAAGGCCACTGCACCCTCCAACTCAGCACAAGCCCAACACTGTGGTGCACCCTTATTATCGAACCCAATGCCTCATGTTACTTCATTAGGGCCACCAGTTAACACTCCAATAACCATACGGCCCAATGAACACAACCATGAAGGGAAACATCCCAATCCTTGCATACCATCTAAGGGTTCCAAATATCATAGTGGGTCAACTCGTTATTTGGGAACTACAACTTATAAATTTCCCCACTATGCTCATCATAATTAAGTGTGTGAAACCCAATGGGGTAAGTATGACCAAGTTCCAATATTTCCAACATGCAAGGATCCCCATCGTCATTTATTAATCCTTGCCATCCTCAACCGTTTAGCTAGGAAGGATATCTCCCCTTCTAATAACAAGCAGGATTAATAATTCTTTTTCATTTTTCATTTTTCATTTTCGTGAATTTTACAATTTTTATTTTCCAATTTTTCAAGTTTTCAATTTCTTGTTTTATCTTTTTATGATTTTTGTCTTTTTTTCTTTTTACGTTTTTTTGTAAGTAATCTCATTTACAAATAAAACACTCATGTGGCTCGTTAGTTGAGGTGTGTTCTATGTTATCGAGTCTCGAGTGATTAATTCTTTGGATAGTGAACCCATTACACCCACTCAACCACTCTACAAATAAGAGGTTTCGTTCAAGGATACGGTGTTATTCTTGACATTCTTAAAACTTAAAATTAATTGTGTGTTCATTGTGCCTAGAATGACAAAAGATGGACCAAAAGGGAATGATTAGGGTGTGACACCAAGGGGATTTGTGGATTCTCTTTGGTGACATCTGTAGGAGTTATCATGCAACGTGATTGTACTAAGATCCTTGTAGATCTAATGAAAAATGGGAGTAAGAGTAATCAAAATGGCATTCCAAAAATCCAATGCTGTTCTAGGGGGTTCCATTGGAAATACATGCACCCATGCCTGAAGGTTGGCGGCTTCTTTGGATTCAGTATTCAAAAAAAAAAGTGCCACAAAACAAAAGTCACTCCTCCCTTGAACAAAACGCCAAGTGATTGTATGCCTTGTTGTTTTGGTACTCTCATAGTCACTCATCATGGGATGAACAATTTGGTGTCACTGATTGGAGAAATGGACTTGGTCCTGATCTTGAAACGATGGGTTAATGACACATTAATCATGCTTTTCACGTAGGATTCATTGTGCCCTGGATCGGTTACCTCACGTCCCAATCTCTACAATCCCTTCTATACCCTGTCTCATCTCATTGTTCATGTAATTGTGACTCGTGTCTTGTGTAGCATAGGATTTTACCTCATTCCGGTGATATTTACATGTGTGTGTTTTGTGGAATTCATGTGGATTACATTTAACCCTTTCAGTGCCCAAGGACACTTTTAAGTGTGGTTACACAAGGGCAATATAGGTTGGAACCTACTTTGGGGAGGACCCACTTGTGTAATCTTTTGTAATTCCCACTTATGACATAGCTCACACACACCATTTCTCACCCTCATCCTATTTTTCATAATTTCCTTTCCCTATTACTATCCCTCTGAATAATAATGTTCTTGTGTACCATTACATAACCTTTTTCCTACCACCCAAGGTTTTATTAATCAGTTACACTCACTCATCATTATTTGTGCCTTCCCAATAAGCTCAATTACCTTAGAACCTTCTAACCATAGCTCAATGTCCTAATTTTCCAACATTGATTCCAAGAAAATCTTTAAAAATTCNCCCCCCCCCCCCCTGCAACACTTAGCTTCATTTTGTACACATCAAACGGGGGAGTTTTTCAATTTTTTCTCTACAACTTGCTAGTGTGATACCTTTGCTTTTCAACCTCTATCTCGCTTGCTGGTACTTCAATTTTGATTTCGTCTGAACCTGCTTGAACCCGAAGTGTTCAACTTAGTCGTGGGGGATGGAAACCTACCAAAAAGCACCTAACTTCTTTGGAATTTATCATCACCCAAAGGACATTATCTAGGGTAATTAGCTATAACCTTTAGAATAATTGTGCCAAAGAAATCATTTAATCTCTTTAGGTACACCAAGAAATTAAAATTGAAAAACCACCTAAGTAAAAAGGACCCATTATTACAATCTTTCGGGCAATATCACATGAAGATAAAATGAATTAATTAATTAAGGCAAGCAGTAAGGTATAACTTAACTTCAAAAACAAACTTACTAATGCTTGGCCCCGTGTGATTGCAGATGGCCCTGAAATGCGAACAATAGGAAGGTCCTGCTCAAGGTGTGATCAAACAACCTAGGAGAGGTGAAGGACAAGTTCCTACCAAACAACATGCAGATCAGGAGGAACAATCATTTAGTATCCACCAAGAAGACCCTATTGTTGTATAATCAAGGCAGGCAGAAGGAGGAGTTGCTGCAGTGCCTGAACAGGGACAACATCTCACATTGCCCTAGGCTTGTGTTCAAGCTATCCACGAAAGGTCCACATTCACTACGGTGATCGTGGAATTAAATTTTGAATCTTTCACAAATTTTTCTCCTGAGGCTGTTAGGGACCACCTCAAAGGGTCTCCCTTATGGCCTATCCTCTCTGCAAGCGGTGCCTAGTACTTAGGGGAAATGTACCAATTTTGGCATAACAACAGAAAAAAAAGAAAAGAAAGAAGAAAGGAAATAAGGAACCACAGTTAACATTTGTGGTGTAACTATTGATTTCTCTATTCAAGCTGTTTCAAAAGTATTAAACCTTCTGAATACAGGGCCAAAGGTTTCTCAGAACCAACTGGACACTTTCAAAATTAAGCAACTTAATAAATTGTTGACAAAGAATAAAAGGGTGGCGAAAGAAGAAGAGAAGGTTGACTGGGATGCCTCTATGGCACAAGCGCAAACTTACATGCATGCCAAGGCAATCAAGGCCTTACAAGAGGAGAAACTCTAGGCCATACTTCAACACCATCAAATCTTAAGACCTGAAGCGCAAGAAAAGAGAAAGACACCTATGGAGAAGCCACCTCCACCAGGAACTACATGACTTCCATCACTTTTGTATCAATAGGATTTTCTTTTGTGTTGTGTCTCAATTTTTTTCTAACTCCACACTGTGGCATGAATCCATTCTAGTTAATCAATAATCCCATACCTATCCACTGTGTAATTAATGGAGCTTGTTCTCTCTATAACTTGAGGACGAGTTTTCATTCAATCGTGGGGGTATGATGAGTCATGAATCTGCTGGCTGTGATATCATAGCTGTGATATCACAATAGCCAGGATATCACAGCTGCCGTGATATCGCATGGACCACAATATCGCATGGGCTGTGATATCGCGTACGCAATATCGCATCGGCCATGATATTGTAGCCTACCTCAATTTCTATAAATAAGATGTAGCTTTCCCTGTTCTAGCAGTTAGTTCTTAGTTCCCTACCCAAACTCTTGCAGTTTTTCCTTCTTAGAGTTAGAATTATTTCCTCCCATTGTATGCTCGCAGTGTGGTGATTGTAATTGTACGACATCCTTTATTCGAGTGTGACATACTTGGACATGCACATGACCGAAAATAAAGATCAAGATTACTTCATCATTACAGCATTCACTTATTTTAATTATTTATTTATTTATTTATTTATTATTTACTTCTTTCCTAATTAATATCTCTCTCACCCTTAAGCTCATGTTAAACAGGGAATGAGTATGACTTGATTACGAGCATTTAAGTGTGACTACTTGGTAACCCAGTAGCGTACCTAGGATCTACGCTTGGTAATCCCAATGGTAGTAGTGCATAAAGTCCAAGATGTGTACGGATAATCAAGGAATAGATGCTTATCACACTTAGGCTAGTTTAGATTCTCTCTTACCCTTTCCTCCTAGCTTAGTTAATCTTTTTTTCCATTGCCTTTAAGAGTAGCATTAGAGTAGAAACCACATCATACACCTCACTCTGGACTAAACCATATGTGGAAAAGATAATACTAGTCTAAGTGGAAAGACAACAAACTGCAACCTAAGGCTAACTATCTAGATGCCACAACTAGTCCGTCTGCAAAGTTCAACCAGATCGTGCATGTAATGCTCATATTCGTATGGTTGAGTGTAGGGGTACCTCACCACTCATCAATAGGCAAATATTCATTTATATCTAACTTAGTCAAATATTATTCCTACTTACTTTTTCCCTAAAATTACATGAAAGCAAAGAAGAGTTTTCAACCTTGTAGTATTTCTTAAAGCTGAAGTTTTTTTTGTTATGTTTTTATGCATCTTTTGGAAATACGGATATTTGCCTATTGGATTTGTTACCATTTTGATATTTTACAATGGAAACCTCACAAAGGAAAGGATTCTTTTATCTTAGTTTAATCCTTAAAAAAATTCATGATGATAAATACATTTCTCTAATTGAAACCTTTTGATAAATGTAGTTAGCCTTTTGAAAATTATCAAGTTATTATTGGAGTTTACAAGATCAATTATGTTAAAAAAATGTATGAACACTAGTAGCAATAATAATAGCTTCAATTTCATCCTAGTTTAATGTTGATCTAGAACATAGTTCCTCTTTAGGATGCTTTGCTACCACTAGTGATTCTCTAGTAAGTGTAGACTAATAATATTGTACTTGTAACGTATGACCCAACTAAAATAACATCCATATATAATTAGTGATTCAATTATTAACACACCTGGTCAATTTTTAAAATTCATGATGGTATCTCCAAGTGTTATGCTAATTGATGAGTGACAAGGTACCCCTATGTCCAACCATACGAATCACAAGCATTTACACACGATTTGGTTGAATTCCATAGATGGGACTAGTTGTGGCATCTAGATCATTATGTCTTGATTGTAGTTCGCTATTTTCCCACTTGGACTAGTGGTAGCTTTCGCATGTATGGTTTAGTCCAAAGTGAGGCATATCATAATTGATCTTGTTTTGGCCTTATGCTACTCCTAATGATAATGAAGAAATTAATTACTTAAGCTGATTAACAATGGAAAGTAAACTCTAAACTAGCCTACATGCAATCAGTGTCTATTCCCAGCCTATTGTACATGTCCTGAACCCACATATCCACTATCAAGATCACCAAGCACTATGCTATTGGGCAAACTAATCAATAACGCTACTAGGGTTACTAAGCAAATACATGTTTATACTCAAAACTGGTCGCGCTCATTCTGCCAATTCATTAATATGAATGGAAATGTAAATATTAACGAAGTACATGAAATGTAAATTTCATGGAAAGT
This sequence comes from Gnetum montanum, assembly GCA_015680685.1. Lineage (NCBI taxonomy): Eukaryota > Viridiplantae > Streptophyta > Gnetopsida > Gnetales > Gnetaceae > Gnetum > Gnetum montanum. Next base: position 178,403 of record MNCI01008207.1, on the reverse strand, counting down.
AAATCTAATCTAATTTAAAGTGCTGCAATGAATAAGAATCAATCTTGATCTTATTGTCGTTCATGGAATGTGTCAAAGTACATTGCCACTCAAATAAGACATTTTACAACTAACTCAGATCCACACTGTGGGTGCTCATTGACTATTCTCTAAGGCTATGAAATAAAACTACAAGAGTTTGGCTACTTTATTGACTAATTTATGTCCAAACTATGTGTCCAAGTGTTATGTTTATAGGCCAGCACACATCTCGTGATATTGGATATCCAATAATGTAGCATGGGATCTAATATTGGATATGTGATATCGGAGCTTCTATATCTTAACTAACCAAAAATTGACTTTTTGTCAAATAGATGTGATATAGCATCAATGATATCACAAATGGAACGTAGCATCACTAATGTCCTAGCCAACTAATGATTCATCATACCCTCATGACTGAGTAAAAACTTGTTCTTGAGTTAATAAGATAGAACCAAGCTTTCCTTACAAAAAAATTGGGAATGATGAGATCATTTATTATTGCTAACTTCTAACTTACTTTGAGTGTTGCATTACAAAATTTTAATTGAGTGGATGCATACAAAATGATAGAGTGACAAAAATACTGGATAGACATTGAAGATTACAAAATTTGCAGAGGTCTTTAAGAATCCACTTAAGATGATTCTTCTTATTGCTACTAGTGGTGGTAAACTTTTAACCTTGATTGTTATGTTGATGCTTCTCCAATTATCTTATATGTGCTATGATTTGTCCATGGGAATATCCTCCATTATCCCCCTCTTAGCCTCATTTTTGTGCCTTGGCAAAAGAACTTCTTTCTTAGGCATTTATTTTAAGATCACCTTTAGTCACCAAAGGATCAACATTAGTTTTGGTAAATTTTTCCTTAATAATCAACCCTTTTGGGATCCCTTAGCTTGTGTTTAAGCATAAGGTGATTACAACATACTATGCCCAAGGCTATGAGGTAACTAAAATCATCAAGTTGTTCACATTATTTTTATCAAATACTATTAGTTACCATGTTTTTTGAAAATAGGATGTTAGAAAAATTTAAAAGTAGACATCCCTAGCCCCCATGACTCATAAGAGTAACTTAGAAAGCACACAAGTTTTTGAACAATTGAAACCAAAGGTCTAACTTAGAAGATGGCCAAGAAATATTAATGGATATGGAAATAGGAAAGTAGGAAAAATTAATGAAATGGATGAGAAGTAGTCCCAAAATCATGCATAAATTCAGAGTAATTGTCACTAATGTTTTGGAAGATGTGAAGGTTAGTTCAAAGCCATGGTCAACAAAAGTTATGCAAGTGGGTCCTCCCCAAAGTAGGCTCTTGCCATAATGCCCTTACATAAACACTTCTATAGACGTCTGTGGGCACCACAGAAGTTAATTGTAGACCATGCCTTTGTTCCAAACAACACACAACTAACATGGTTGGGATGTTGCACTAAAATACGTAAAACCAAAAAGTTTATAATTTCATGTAGTAGTGAGATGAATAATGGGATGAGAAGGGGTTGCAGAGATCAGGATATAAGGTACTTGACCATGTCCACAATAGGTTCTTATAAAAAATGTGATTAAAATGATTAGCATACCCATCCGTCTAAATTTAGACTAGGTCCATACCATGAACAGTGACCTTGCATTGATGTGTTCCTTCCTGTTGACTACCATGAGTTCATAACCACCTCAAAAAGAAATCATCACTCCAAAAAGAGAAGAAAAGTGAAGAAGGAAGGAAGGGCCTTAGTTAGAGGGTCACCTTCAGGCATGGGTAACATGTCTTTTTAATGCCATAACTAGTGCTTGTATCCCATTATTATTTCTAAGGGGTGTGCTTTGAATTTCTATTATTGTATTTTTTATTTTTTATTTTTTTTTTCTTTCTTTTTTGGATTTTTAATTTTTTGTTTTACTTTTTTAGGGGAACCACATCATGCAAAGACTTTTAGCCTCCTATTATTGGTTGACGAAGGAGTGATGATACGTTCCAAGAGGAGTCATAAGCCATATGAAGGAAGTTAAGAAGAGAATCCAACAAGTCCCCTTGAGGATACACCCTTTGCCATTTCCACTTGGTCATTCCCTCTTTCTTCAACGTGCAATGATCATTGATGAATTTTAGTTTCATAAAATAAAAACCAAATTGTTTCCATGAATAAGACCTTTTATTCAAAACTGGAGACCTTTACACAATTACTTACCCAATCATCTTGATAGCATAGCACAAAAACCCAACACATAGCGTTGACTTCTACATCATGATTTGACAATATTATTAACAAAAACATAAAATAAATTCATGAAACATAAAGAGAATGACTCAAGACAAGAGAAAAATATAAAGAAAAGAAAAATATTAAGAAATAGAAAACATATGAAGAATTAAAAAATTTTGAAAGAAATAGGCAAATGATAAAAAATTATAAAATAAAAAAAATGAAAAATAATTATTAGTTCTTGAACCAAGATGGAGCATCTCCCCCATGAATAATCTTATGACCACACATTCAAGAGATGGACTGCACAATCCCTTGGTTATACACCACTAGTTTTCCATCTATCACTATTAGTGATTTAATTAATCACATGGTAGCACATCTAACATTGGTGATAGTCTCATTTGGATCATTTCGAGACATATCTTCATTTGGACTTGAAGGCATTTCCATTTTTGGAGGTCCAGATGTGTTTTCTTCTTCTTCTTGATTTTTTTATTTTAATTCCTAGGTCTCCATTTTTAAAATCCTCTTCTAGTGTACAATCAAAGTGTAAGATACCTGTGTCTAAGTCCTCTGTTTGGTTCATTTTCTTAAGTCTAGAACTAATAAGTGAATCAGTTACCTCCATCAATCTTTGAAACAATTTTATATTCTCATTTTCAAGCCACTGGGTGTCTTCTGGTTTAGTCGCTACTACATAGATTGGCTTTTGCTCACACACTTGTTCCTTAGCTTTGATGTAGGTTTTGTTAATATTTTAAATTGTTGGCCCACAAATATACCCTTTACTATTAGTGATGCATGGTTTTCCCTATTTTTCCACTATAATAAGTTCATCATTTATGTCTTGTGTTGGAGTGGTAATGGTTGTTAGCATTTTTGTATGCTTAGGAGACGTCATTCCAACAAGGAAGGATGTTGCACTAGATTGGCCTTGTGCTAGTTTTGATGTGTTAGTAGGTCTAAATGTTTTGTTCTTGTGTGAGGAAACTACCCTAAAGAAAGGACATTTTCAACGTTGTGGTTGAGGTCTACTAGCATTATCATTTCCATGTATGTTCATAGCACAAGTGGCATTCTTTCGTTGATGTTGTGGGCCGAACCTTCTTCTGTTGTTGGCGATGACATATGTTGGAGGGAAGTATAAGAATATTAAGGATATGATGAAGGATGAGAGGCGTGAGGTGGTAATCCTTCAAAAGATGTGGTCGATCATATTTAGGAGAGTGGTAGTAGTGATTTGATGTAGAGAAAGTGGAACTAGTCGGGGAAATAGGTTGTTGAATATAATATCCATATGGGTTTGGCTAATAATAAGGGTAATGATGGTTTGATGATGGTTTCCCACATGACTATGGGTTTTTCCATTCCAGTTGATGATAGTGTTGAGGCTGGTAAGAAGTCCCACTAGGATAGTATGCTTGGTTGTAGGACTTTCTATAATTACCTTGTGAGTAAGATAATTTCCTAGGCATTTGCTTTTGTATGAACTTGGGATTCAATGCAAAAGCCCAATACTCATGTAGATGTAACATGACTAGGCAATATCCCTTTGGATGATCATATATGCAAATGTCACATCCATCATCTTCTTCGATGGTTAAGTCTATAGCCTCTTCTTCTACAATTATTTTCCCTTTCTATCGATTAATATTCTTACCTATCTCTTGGTTCCTTTTCCTCCTTTTGTTGTGGTCACTTTATTTGTTTAGAATTACTCTCTCCTCTACAATTTCTATGCAAGTTGTAACTTTCTCATTTATCCATTATAACATCTTATCTAGCTTTGCTTCAAGCTCATTGATAGACTTTTGTATTAGCAAGGTTTGTTGTGAAGTCACCTCATCAAGAGCTACCTCTTTTCCCTCATCATATATATGGATCATTTTCTTTTGAAGAGTGGGATCCCAGTTATTTTCCTCTACATTCTCTTGTTTACATAGCTCTCCTTCTTCTTTTCCCACCCACTGAATTAGCCTTTGTATCTGATGGACTTTCATTTTGTATAACTAACCTTGGCATAAATCCCAAGGGTCTCCCTCATTTCATTATGAAGCCCATCTATGATGTGGAAAAGTTTATCTTTTTGAGAGAAATCATGGTCAGGACATCTATGTAGTAGCGAATAGTATCTATCTAAGGCCACATCTAAGGGTTCATGATTTTTTTTTTGGCTTCACCCTTGGATTTGTTTTCTTAGGTTGGACACTCTCACATAGGTTTGGTAGTTTTTGATGAAAAGTTCCAGCATTGTAGACCACGAGTGGATAGAACTTGATTCTAACAATCTATACCAACTTTCAGCTTCATCTATTAGTATCCTAGGGATAGGATTAAACTTTTGCCACTTATTTTTGATATTTTGCAAGGCACATACATCATGGAAGGCTTGTAAGTGATGTTGTGGATCAGAATTATAGCCTCCCCTAAATTTAGGAATGTTGTTCATGTCAAGCCATTTGATGCAGCCATCCCTTTGATGCCTTTGGGGTATTTAAACTTCCTTCCTAATCTGTGTCAGGTCCCAAGTAGCCAACAAGGGTTCATCTGTACCAAACATGTTATGGTGATAATCTATATTTCTATTCATCTAATTTTGATGATCTTATCTATGCTCATTTTGATGTCTTTGATTTTACTCTTAGTTTTGATTTCTATCATTATCTTAACCCCATAGTGGAGCTCTATCTCTATACCTCCATTCATCTTCATCAAAACTAGATGTTGAAGACGAAGAGGAAGATGAAGATGAGGAACTGGGAGAATTTCCATAGCTCTTATAGTTCTCCCCATCGTCCCTTTATTTATCTTATCTAGGTTTAGAGGAGGTCCTAGGCCTTGAGGTCCTCCTTAATCTAGGACTTACTCCATTTCCTCTAGGATTATCTACCTTAGGTGAACCTAGTTCTTAAGTGTAGTAAGGGTATAAATGAGCATAGGAAATCCTTGCTTGAGGTTGTTCACTCCAATTTTCTTTAGTATAGATCCTATCATTTCTCCTATGAGTGCTTTTGTCATGTGATGCACTCTTAGTCTTATGTGAAGAAGACATAGTTTTACATGATAATGTCTATGACTTAAAATCTTAATTTTTTCTAAAATATAGATCATTGATACCTTTATAGCGATCATTTATAATATAACTAATCTAGATAAGTAGCACCATCCTTGGAAAAAATGTTAATGATGAGCAGTGAGGTAACCCTACACCCAGCCATATGAATCACAAGTGCTCATGCATGATCTGATCAAATTCCATGGATGTGACTAGTTGTGGCATCTAGATCATTATGTCTTGATCATAGTTCACTATCTTCCCACTTGTAGTAGTGGTAGCTTTATCACGTATGGTTTAGTCTAAAGTGAGGCATATGATAATTGATGCTATTTTGGCCTTATGCTACTCCTAATGGTAATAAAGAAATCAATTATAAAATCTAATTAAAAATGGAAAGTAAAGTATAGACTAGCCTACAGGTTGTTATACATTTTTTGAACCCATGTATGCACTACTGGGATTACCAAGCACTATGCTACTAGGTGAATCAGGTAATAATGTTGTTGGGATTACTAGGCAAATATGTGTTTACCAAGTGGTGGTGTTTACACTTAAATGAAATAAACATATAGACTCTAACTGCCCAAGTGTATAGAATTACAATTTTTACAACATTGGGTGTTCATGACAAGAGAAGCAAACACCCTGGATAACACTAACATCAAACATCTCTTAGCACTAGAAGAATGAGAGAAAGAGAGAGAAGAGATCTAGTGATCATGAATGATCTTCATTATGTGGTACTGTTACATCAACCATGATAAAGATCAACCCGTTTCCAGTCCATGATTCCCACTGCAATCATAATAAAATCATGAATTAGTATGCAATTTGTAATACATAGTGGTAAGATGCCTTATCTCGTCGATCATTACACTCAACTAAGTTATGATTGTGGTAGATTGGTTCCTTTATTAATGTCAGTAGGAAGACTAAAAAATAGGGTAGAATAGACAAGTGCTCCATTAAATTGAAAAATGTTTAACACAAGGAAATATTTGAAAAGGGTATAAGAATTCACAACAATGAAAAGACAAATTCTCTAAAAAACTATTGTGAAGATGTGTACAATTGATATCATTGATGGGGTAAACAAAAGATAATTTGATTGTAAGAGTGTCTAAGGATAAAGAACTTAACTAACCCAACCAAAAGATATGCAAGTGGGTCCTCTTCAAAGCAAGCACAAGCCTTTTATGCCCTTACATAACTTCAAACCAAAGAGTCTGTGGACTCTAGGGATGATTAATGGTTATAGCAGGTTAAGTACAAAAACCCAAAAGAAACTAACTAAGAATTTCAACACATCAAACCAAGACATTGAACTAAAACATGAAATAGGTAGTCAAGTGAGACATGGAAAGCATAGATAGATGAGAGAGAAAGTAGAATGGAGTTCCTAATTACAGTCACATGACATCCCTTATGGATTTTGTGGTTAAATAACTTGATAGGATCCATCCTTAGTCCAAACCAAAACCAACCATGCTTAATGACTTCGCATCAACATTCTAAGACTAATCCATCCCCTAAGACACAAGAGTGCTACCATAGAAAAAACACCGTTCCTTATTAGAGAAGAACTAGGAAGTGAGAAAGGGCCTTAGTTAGAGGGGACTAGTCCCATAACCAGTGCTTGTAGCCCGTTTATTCTATCTAAGGGATGTTCTTTGAATTCCCACCATTTTTTTCATTTTTTTAAAATAGGAGCCCCACCATGCAAAGATATATGCATTTATTTTGTCCAAGTGGTGTGTGTTGAATTCTCATATTCTTTTTCTTCTTTTTTTATGAGAACCACACCATGCAAGGACTTATTCAACTTCCTTTTATTGGAATACATAGAACAGTAAGAAGTCCATGAAAACACACATGCACCCAAGAAAATAGAAAAGCACAAAAAATACCGAATCCCCTTGAAGCCACACCATGTTAGAACCTTTGAATCCTTTTCAATTTTGGAAACCACCAAAGTAACAAATTTTTTGAAATATTATTAATCAAAAGGGATTGCACATTTTCAAAATAAGGGAAATTATAGAGTGTGTGGATGGGTGGATGTTGTGGACTCACTACCTATTGCATAAAAAAGAAACCAAGTCCTAATTATTCGTAAAAAAAATCAAAGTCAGAAACTAGACACCAACAATCAAATAACAAAAATAATATATACCACCATCAAGGAACGCATTACCAATGTACCTAGCACTTTTTAACAAAAAGTTAGAAAATCATACCAAATAAAAGAAAATATAAAAAAAAGTGTAAAATATTTAAGAAATAGCAAATGTACTAACAATGGTGCAAAGAAAAATTAGAAAATATTAATAACAAAAAAATAAAAAGATGTAAAATTAAGAATGTGTAAAATAAAAAAAATTGAAAAACTGAGGAGTTGCTTAAATGATTAGCATGGTTGGCCATCTTCCCACGACTAAGTTGGAAGGAGGAGATCTAAAATATGGAGTATGGTTGTCCATCTTATGAGGTGCTTGTTGTGTTAGCTGGGATATGCTTATGTAAAGGCTTAATTTGTTGGATGTTGACTAGCTATTTCTTGTTTGGGCTCTCAAGTTTATAGATCATCATGACTCTAGAAGGAAAAATCTCATAAATGATGTAAGGTCCTTCCCATAATGTTTGGAACTTAGTTCGTTAAGATATGTGTGTGGGGTTCTAGTAGAGAACTTTATCTCCTGGTTGAAATTTGACTTTTCTAATTTTCAGATCATGATGCTTTTTGTTATAAGCCTTGTGTAACTCATTAGATGATAGGGCTACTAATTGGTTTTCATCTAGCAAGTTGGGATTCATCCATCGTTCTTTTTGGGCTAGACTCAAGTTAGGGTTAAGGTCACAAGTCATTGAAAGTGTACAAAGCTCAAATTGGATTGGAAGTGTTGGTAATTTCTCATACACAAGCTCATATGGAGAGTAGCCTATAGGAAGCTTCCATGTTGAGCAGTAGGCCCAAAGGGCATCATTCAGTTTTGTGCTCCAATCCTTCCTATATTTGCTAATTGTTCTTGTTAGTATCCTTGTGATCTCCCTATTGGTAACCTTAGCTTGACCATTAGATTAGGGGTGGTAGGGTGTTATGAGTTTATGTTTAACCCCAAGCGTTACATAAGTTTCCAAAAAGTAGTACTTGTAAAGTGAGTTCCATTGTTAGAAATTAATTCACGTGGCATACCAAACTTGTTTACAACATTTTGTTGTACAAACTAAGCAGTTGTAGAGGATGTACAATCGATGATGGCTACTACTTCTACCCATTTCATATAATAGTCAATAGAAACTATGATGTATGCCTTTTCATTTGACATGCGCATGATGGGACCCATGAAATCAATGCCCTAGATTTCGAATGGTCCTAGTGGTTGAGGTTCCTCCATTCAAGTAGTCATTCCACCATCGCATTGGCATCATTCACAAGAGTGGACATAATGATGAGCATCCCTGAAGAGTGTTGGCCAATAGTACCCTACGATTAGGATTTTAATGGTCATGCATCTCTAAGCATGGTGTCCTCTAGAAGGACCTTCATGACCATCTTGGAAAATGCACAGTTGATCAACATCAGGGACACACCAATGAACTAGGCCATTGATGCACACCTTGTAGAGGTGTCCATTGATATGCATGAAGTGCTTTACCTAGTGGAAAAACTACTATTTCTTCCAGTGGTCCAACCCTTGTGAAATTACCTAAGTTAGAATATAGATGGCAATGTTATCATACCATTTTGGCTCATTGGGCATTTGTTTACTTATAGCCCCAACAAAGAGGAGTTCATCAGGAAATGTATTAGATAATGGGCTTTCATTTTCTTTGTCATTCCATCACAACTAAGACAAGTGATCAATGAACACATTCTTAGTGCCCTTTTCATCTACCATTGTAAGATCAAATTCCTGTAAGATCACTAGCCACCGTAAGACACAGGGGCTCACTGTTGGCTTGTTCATTAGGAAGCATATGGTGTTGTGGTCCATGTGCACAAACACCTTGTATCCAACCATATAATGTCTAAATTTCTCTAGAGAAAATACCACTTCCATTAATTCTTTCTCTATGATGATGTAGTTCATTTGTGCACCCACAATGCTTTAGCTAGCGCAGTGGATGTAGTATGGACATTTCTTGTCATCTAACTACATCAACATAGCTCCCAAGGCATAATTTGATGCATCTGTCATGATATGAAATGGTCTAGACTAGTCAAGTACTTGTAGAATTTGTTTTTTTGCAAATTTCTCTTTCAGTTGTTGGAATGCTTTTTCACATTCTATGATCTAGACAAAGGAAGCATCTTTCTTTGTTAGCTTGACCAACAAGTTTGTGATCTTAGAGAAATTCTCTATGAATCATCGGTAGTAGCCAATATGTCCAATGAATGACCAAACATATTTAATTGTTTTTAGTTCATGGACTATTCCTTAGATGACCCTTATTTTTTTAGGATCCACCTCAATTTTTGCTTGCAATATTTTATGTCCCAATATAATGCCCTCCTATACCATGAGGTGATTTTTCTGCTAATTGAGCTACAATTTGGTTTCAACACTTACTCAAGGTGGTCCAGGGCTTTCTCAAATGTAGCTCCATAGGTGGAGAAGTCATCCATGAAGACTTCCACACCACTACCCATCTGCTATTGAAAAATGCTTAGGACCAGGTGTTGGAATGTGGCAAGAGCATTTCATAGACCAAACAGCATCTTACGCTATGCAAAAGTCCCCTAGGGACTCATGAATGTTTTCTTTGCTTGGTCCTTTTGTGTAGTTTGAATTTGGTTATAGCCACTATAACCATCTAAGAAATTGTGGTAGCAATGCCTAGATATTATGTCAAGCACTGATCAACAAATGGAAATGGAAAATGATCCTTGAATGTTGCCATATTCAATAGTTAAAAATTGATGTAGACTCACAATTACAAGTGGGCTAACCCACTTACTAACTGCAATGGGATAGATGAACCTTGCTTTGAGGAGTTTGGCAATTTGACCTCAAAATATTCAACATAGATTTATTGACCACTTCAATTTGGCCATTATATTATGGATGATATGCACTAGAAAAATTCAAATTTTTCCCTAAAATTTTCCAAAGGGACCTCCAAAAATGATTAGTAAACTTGGAGTCTTTATTACTAGAATAGGTTCACTCCAATATAAAATCGCTTTCCAATACTAAATCTAGATATCATGAAAGCATAATTAATTTTCTAGTAAACAAGAAAACCAACTATATTAGATTATTCAAGAGAAGATTACAACAAGGTTTCCAAAACCCACAAAATATTCAAAACTTCTTCAAACATTCCAACAATGTTACCAAGCATGAGTTTCTACAACCACACACTGGTTCTTCTCAATGAAAGACACAACTGATAGAGAGTCTCTTCCATAACATTGGATTTGAGATCTTAACTCACAAGCAAGACTAGAATACACTAGCTACCATAACACAATTAATCTTGAAGTTGCACCACCTATGCACTCACTCAATGTGCCCTCTCACATTCTTGCACAAGCTCAACACAAGAACTTTCATGAAATCTTCTCTTTCTATCTCTCTACCTTGTATAAGCATGAAACACAAATATTCTCTATCTATCTCTCTTTATGTCAAATAGTCGAGATATGAATTAAATTTGAGTTCACTAGAAACATGATTATGAATCTTGAAACTAATTGACAAACGCTTCGTTCATGAAAACTTGGACAAAATTGCAACTCTAATAAAGCATAGTCTAGAGGCCTAATGCTCATGACTAATACAATTCATCAGCATCTTAGCCTTCTTCAGAAAAAAAATGAGTTTAGCTATATGAATCATTTTTTTCATTCACTTCTGATGAGTGGCGAGATACCCCTACACCCAACCATACAAATACGAGCATAGCACGCACGATATGGTCAAACTTCGTACACTAAGTGCCTAAATGCCCCATGGAACACTTGGGGTTAATCATTCGTTGTCTTCCCAGACTTACTTGTAGTTGTCACGGTGTATGGTTAAGCAAGTCTGAGGTATATGATTTTTATGGTTTTTATGTTTTATGTCTTCTAATCTAACAAGGTGAAGGGTTGAGAAGCTAACTAACTCTAACTAATGAACTAAGTCTAAATTACCTAGCGTCAGCATCTGTTCCCACTTACCGTACACACCCTGAACCGATGCAACTACCAGACGCTAATCGTTGCTGGGATCACCACACATAACGCACGTGCTCGAACTGGTCGTACTGAGGCACCTAACTAGCCTAAGCACAATGAGCATCCATTTCTTGATTATTCGTACACATCCTTAGATTCTCATAATCAAGTCGTAATCATTCCGCATTACTAGGAGGAAAGGGTGAAAGAGAATCTACTCGCAATGAGCATCTGTTCCTTGATTATCCGTACACATTCGTAAATGCTCGTAATCAAGTCGTACTCATTCTGCGTTACGAAAACAATAAATAACATGTAATAAATAACAAGTAATAAAATCCTATTCCATACATTGCAAGGTTTATCCAAGAAGCTCATCTTTATTGCCATACACAACTTGTGTTCAAGTACAATGTTGCTCAAATAAAGATCTGTTCACTTTAGAACTCCTACTGCTGGCACATAGAAAATAATCTATCTCTGGAGTGATCAATCTGCCAGAGTTTCCCTACTTCTAGCCTAGGTTGATGAAACAAGGGAGAGCCACCTCTTATTTATAGATATGACGGTGCACCGCGATATCGCGTACGCGATATCGTAGGGGAAGACGCGATATCACAAGGGATGCGATATCGCGATGGCTGCGATATCGTGTACGCGATATCATGGCCCATGCGATATCACATCCCATCATACCCCCATGACTAAATGAAAACTCATCCTCGAGTTCCTTACAATAATATCAAAAAGGTATGGGATTATTAGGAGAATGGAACTAATGGGATGACATGTGAACGGATCATCATTACAAGACTCAAAAAACTGGTGTTCATGACAACAAGGGTGAACACCTTATTACATTGACATCAGGCCTCATTTGGTAGTTGAGAGAAAAGAGAAGAGGAAAGAGAAGAGAGAAGAAGTTTTGTTGTTGCCAAAGCCAAGATTGCGCCTTTCGTTGTCCATCCATAAGCGCATCATTGATCTTGCTCCTTACGTAGCTGTTTCAGCACCGCTCCATTCCAAGTGCTCCCTCCAGATCCAGTCTGTTGTTGCATGATCGCCATCTACACACACAACACAGTCTTGTATTAGCAAGGGTAGGTGAATTTCAGTGTGGTAATACCTTGCTTTAGTGTAAGTCTATTGGTTGAGTTGTGGTATGGCTAATTGTGGATCGAGAGATGTAATATTGATAACTACCGAAGGTGTAGGGGTTAGAAAAAAATCAAAAAAATTTGGGGCTAAGAGAAAATTGAAAAAATTGGGCCCTGTACCCCCATGACTAATTGCAAACCTCTGGTAGCATTAGAATGGAGAAAGAAAAGAACAAGAAGATGGGTAAAAGATACAACTAGGACATCGATGAAATGGATGTCAAGATGGAAATGAACAAAACAAAATTAATTGCAAAATGTTAAGGGAAAGAATTTAACTAGTGCACCAAATAGGAATGTCAGTGGGTCCTCCCCAAAGCAGGCTCATGCCCTTAATGCCTTGACAACCCCACATTCAAAGAGTCCGTAGGCTCTGGGAATGTCCCTCGGAACAAGAGTTAAAGTCTTAACCGTGAGAATTTACCAAAAGGAAAACGATGTATCTACCAAAATATGCACTAATGATACAACCGGAAATGAGGTGAACAATGGAGAGAAGGATGGAGAAAAGAGAATGGAATGGAATCCCAAGGACAAGGTGTTGTACAGCCCCTTGTGGATTGCATGATTAATGGGGCTTGGAAAATCTCATTCCAACTCCAGCCTCAAACCAACCAAATTTAGTGACTTCGCATCAATGCACTTGGCCAAACCATCCCCTTAGAGTAACAAGAATGCATCTCCAAATAGCCACTACCATTTCGACGAAACAAATGAGGAGAGAAGGGGAAGCAAGAAGGGCCTTAGTTAGAGGGAATGTTTTTGGTTCCATAACCAATGCTTGTAGCCCAAGGGATTATTTTGTCTAAGGGGTGTGCTTTGAATTCCCACTCTTCTTTTCTTTTTTATGTTTTTATGCATGAGAACCACACCATGAAAAGATGTCTTATTTTTATTATCTTAGCTTCCGCTAATTGGGTAACATCGGAACGGCAAGAAACTCGAGAAGAAAAACATCCAAGCACCCAAGAGAATGACCAACACAGATGCATCGAGTTCCCTTGAAGTCACACCCTTTTCAAACCTTGAGTCCTTCCTTAGTTTAAGACATACCCAGTCACCGATTCATTAAAGTTCTTATTAAGGAAGGGGATGATACATTTCTAAGCCAAGAGAGACCATAGACTTTGTGGATGGATAGATGAAGTGAGCTCATTACCTATCATATCAAAAGAACATACCTTAGTATCAACATCATAACTTAAAGGTAAAAACAAACATTAGCAATCAATAAGAAAAACAGTTCATACCATCGTGAAGAATACTTATTGGGTGACGAACTTACATGGTGGACAACACACACACATGCACACACACATAAAATGGAAAAGCATAACAATGTTGTAAAACAAAAAATTCGAAAAGTTAAAGAAATTTGTAAAACAAAAAGTAGAAAACTTAAAGAAATTCGTAAAACAAAAACATGTAAAACAAAATGTGTAAAACAAATATGTGTAAAACAAAAACTTGTAAAACAAAAACGTGTAAAACAAAAACTTGTAAAACAAAAATCTGTAAAACAAAAAATGTAAAAGAACTGAGGGCCTCCAATGATTAGCATAGGTGGCCATCTCCCCCATGACTGAGTTGTAAGGGAGAGATCCGAAATAATGAGCATCTATTTGAATTTCATAAAAGTACCCAACTTCTCCCCACTGATGTTCTCAAATTAAGGGGTGGAAGTTGGTGACGCTCATACTCCAATGTGTCTATGCCCTTGTTGTTAGCATGAATTTCCTCAGTTCATTCCATGCATATTTGGTTGCTCCTTCTAATAGCTGTCAACCACGAGGTGTCTACTACTGGTTGTGTGGTTGCTACATACAGGCATCTTTGTTTTAAAGTTTCAAGGTCACACCTGTTGCATGGAGGAGGTGTTGTACATTCCTCCATGTCATCACCCGATGAATCACTGTATGTGATGCATGGAACTTTCCTCTTCTCGATCTTTCCATAAATGTTTATCTTAAAGATTTCCAAGGAAAGATCGCAAATCCTAAGGCATGCATCTATTGTACTTAGCCATGCCCTTCCCATTATAATTGGGAAGTCCCCTTCATTGTTGTTAACTTCAATCACCAGGAAATCAGTTGGGTAGGACCAACCACACACAATGGTAATGATATCCTCCACCAATTCCAAGGAAATGGTAATGTACTAGTTGACTAGCTCTAGTTGAATGTTACTATTCTTAAGTTGGGGCAAGTTTCAGGCTTGATACATCTCTCTTGAAATTAAANTGTCTCCCAACCCGATTTTCCCGGTAACCCTTCCCCTATAAAAAGCCCAGTTTTCTACGTTTTCGTGGTCGGCAAAAAATGGTCAGAACAAAACCCAAAAACAATTACGCTGCTGAAACCCTCTACTCTCACGCTGCACGCTGCACGCTGCACGCTGCACGCTGAACACAGTCCGCGCTTCGCCCACAGTGTCCGCCAGCTGCATCCCTCCGTACACCGGGGCCTTTCGTCCGCCTTGTGTCAAAGCCACAACTGCGTTTGGACCGGTGCACTTTGTNTCTTCTCTTTTTACAGTTGTCAGAACCAGCAACAAGTTGAATATTTATAACTCTCGCAANTTACATTATCGTGCTTGTTTACGGTTTACATTTAACGTGCATCGTTTACGTATAACCCAACGTGTTGTAGCGGCAAACGTTGGGGAAGTCCTTGTTTGATCCGCGTGCGGACCATTCAAGGCACTCTGCCTTCGTCCATTCCAGCTTGCCCTCAAGCGGAGGCAGGGTCGACTGTGCTTGTCCGTAGATCTTTCGGTGCTCGTAACGTTCCAGCCTTGCACCGACGATTTCGGTCAGCACAATGGTCATATTGGCAGATCTCACATCCACTGTCATCGTCTGTGTTAGAGTCCATAGCCTTATTAGAGATAGGAATTTTCCCCTTACCCTTGTTATGTGCAGGGCTTGCATTTCTCCACTTTGTCTTAACTTTGTCACTACTTCGCTCATCCCTACACTCTTCTACGATTTTCAAGACACTTTCAAGTCTTGAGTCTAAGGAATCCCACAATTGGTCCATCTTAGCTAATATTTCTGTTGTTAATTTTTGGATCGGCAAGGTTTTTCCGTTCACCAACTCTTCGAGTGGTGACTCATCCTCCTCATCACAAAATTTCACTCCCTTCTTCCAAAGGGAGGGGTCGCGGTTGTATTCTTTCGCACTTTCCCTCTTGCGTAGTTCACCTTCCTCTTATGCTACTTGTTCCAACAGGCGATGTACTCCGTGGGCTCTAAGTTGTGATAATCTCCCTTGGGCATAAGTTCCAAGGGTTCTCCTTGTCTCATGCCTTAGCCCATCCATGATGTGGCGGAGTTGATCCCGCTGAGCGTATCCATGGCCCGGGCAACGATGTAACAATGTATAATAGCGGGCCATGGCAGCATCCAAGGGTTCATGGTTACCTTGCTTCTAGCCTTGGATCTGTTTATGCAAATTGGACACTCTGGAGTACGTTTGATACTTATCATTGAAAAGTTCTAGCATCGTACTCCACCTTCTGATGGTTTCTGGCTCTAAGGATCAGTACCAACTCTCTGCTTCCTTAACAAATGTCTTGGGAAACAACTTAAGATTTTTTCACTCGTTCTCTATGTTTTGCAAGGCACAGGCATCGTGGAATGCCTGTAAATGATGTTGCAGATCTG
Source organism: Gnetum montanum (assembly GCA_015680685.1). Classification (NCBI taxonomy): domain Eukaryota; kingdom Viridiplantae; phylum Streptophyta; class Gnetopsida; order Gnetales; family Gnetaceae; genus Gnetum; species Gnetum montanum. Next base: position 162,120 of record MNCI01008207.1, on the reverse strand, counting down.
AGTTGTATCCCCCTTCAAAACGTCGGATATTGTTCATATCTAAGTGTTTGATCCAACTATCTTTTAAATGCCTTGTTGGAATCCTAACAGCCTCCATTATGTCAAGGATACTTCGGGTTGCTAGTAGGGGTTCATCATGATCATCTCTTTCATGACATCTGTGATGTCTGCATTGTTGTTCCCTACTCTCCCTACGTCCTTGTCCTTGTCCTTCCTCTCAACCTTCCCGTCGAGGTCTCTCATTTCATTTATCTCCATCCTCACCGTTATGTTCATGATGGCTGCTCCCAGATGTGGAAGGAGAGGCTGAGTGATGCGAAGAAGGGGAAGAAGAAGGGGAATCATCACCATGACGATGTTTCTTGCCTTCTCTTCGGCTACTTCGGCCCCAATCGTGATGACAATCTAAGTTCCTGTCCTTATTATAAGTTGTTGTTCCCTCTGTGAATAGTTGGTGTTCATGGGGATCAGAACCAATATTATGTATCGTTGATCGTAGGTTCTGATACCCAACCTCCTCACCATCATTAGGAGGGGGAACATCATTTTCTAAAGAACCCATGATAAGGGGTTCCTCATCTCCTATTTCACTAAGGATGTGTGGGCCTTTGCCTTTCAGCAGTGTATGTTGGCTCTCTTGCCTTAAGTCCCTCATATGTTGTAAAACTGTGGGATGATAATCCGTCATGTCAAAATATTCCGCAACGTATTCAGAGTATAACTCAGTCATGCCAATCTATGCCAAAGCACGGAAAAGCATGTTAGGGACCGATTGATCTGGGGGTAACATGATGTTACCTTGTAGATCTCTCCACCACAGCTGTTCATCTTGATGGAGGATGAAGGTAAAGTCTGGAATATACTCATCGGGATGAGTATAAACTATCTTGTATTGTTTAGGACTTGGCTGATTTTGGCTATGTATTTTATGTTGCCGACTGTTTCTTGTATTGTCCTTAGGTGGTGAATTACTTTTGTGAGAAGAAGACATTTTTATTGGTGTGCTATTTCACCACTATATAAATTTTTCTTCTAATTAACCCGAAGGTTTGTTAAGGCTCACAACAATGTGAGTGATGTCCTTATGTTCTATTCGGCGCACAAACACTTAATCCCCAACAACGGTGCCAATGATGAGTGGCGAGATACCCCTACACTCAACCATACGAATACGAGCGTAGCACGCATGATCCAGTTGAACTCCGGAGACTAAGTGCCTAAACGCCCCATGGAACACTTTGGGTTAATCATTCATTGTCTTCCCAGACTTACTTGTAGTTGTCACAGTGTATGGTTAAGCAAGTCTGAGGTATGGTTTTTATGTTTTATGTCTTCTACTCTAACAGGGTGAAGGGTTGAGAAGTTAACTAACTCTAACTAATGAACTAAGTCTAAATTACCTAGCGTCAGCATCCGTTCCCACTTACCGTACACACCCTGAACCGATGCAACTGTGGCTACCAAACGCTAATCGTTGCTAGGATCACCACACGTAACACACGTGCCCGAAGTGGTCGTACTGAGGCACCTAACTAGCCTAAGCGCAATGAGCATCCGTTCCTTGATTATCCATACACATCCTTAGATGCTCGTAATCAAGTTGTAATCATTCCACATTACTAGGAGGAAAGGGTGAGAGAGAATCTACTAGCGATGAGCATCCGTTCTTTGATTATCCGTACACATTCGTAAATGCTCGTAATCAAGTCGTACTCATTCTGCGTTACGAAAACAATAAATAACATGTAATAAATAACAAGTAATAAAATCCTATTCCATGCACTGCAAGGTTTATCCAAGAAGCTCATCTTTATTGCCATACACAACTTGTGTTCAGGTACAATGTTGCTCGAATAAAAATTCGTTCACTTTAGGACTCCTACTGCCGGCACATGGAAAATAATTTATCTCTAGAGTGATAAATCTGCCAGAGTTTCCCTACTTCTAGCCTAGGATGATGAAACAAGGGAGAGCCGCCTCTTATTTATAGATATGACAGTGCACCGTGATATCGCATACGCGATATCGTGTACACGATATCGCGAGGGATGCGATATCGTGTTCCATCAACTTCTATGAAGAGATAGATTTTTGTTTATTTGCAATTTCTTTAAATCATCTTCAATTTTTTTTCAAATGTCCTTTTGGATTTTCTTTTGGACTTTCCTATAATAATGATTTAGCAACCTTTCTTTATAGACTTTTTATATGATCTTCTTTGTACATGTCTAAACTATCTAAGACATCATTTTTGTAACTTAAAACTACTTTAAAACTAAGCAACCTATAGAATAACTAAGCTTATGACCTAACTTTGAATATTTGGAAGAGAGCATATAGTAACATCTTTTACTTGAATAAATAATACAAAAACATTAGTTCGAATTTATGTTAGTGAGATCTACTTAAAACACTATTTTCTTGATATGACAATTAATGGAGAAATTTAGGAAACCTAGAGAAAATGGGCATATGATCTTCATTGACTTGGAAAAACATATGGTAGGGTGCATAGAGATATTATTTACTGGGTCCTACAAATGAAAGACATCGATGATAAATATTTTAAAGAGATTTAAAGCTACCAAGATTTCCTCGTCACAGGATACTGCAAATGGAATGAAATTGCAAACAGAGAAGCAATGATGTTTACAAGATTAAATGAACAAGCTGCATAAATCACTTTCACTTGTTTTCCCCCCTCATTTTTTACCGTTTCCCTTGACGGCCATGCGACTTCTCTTCAAGAAAAAGATGCCAACGTGTGAGCATGGGTTAGGAGCTTTTTCTGATACAGAACAAATTCAAAATCTGACAACTAAAACCAAGACAAAATCTGACAACTAAAACCAAGATAAAACAGAAGATTACAATAAGAGAGCGATTATAGTTAAGGATGGCCAAATGTCATCAGGAGAGAAATCATTTAAGTTTGTGAATCTTTATTGCTAGTAATTACTTAAAATACTGAAAATTAATCATTATGCTTCATCAGTATTACGATTCTTATCGAATTTTCATAAACAGAGCATTTTGGATTCTGGTTCACAATTCCCAAACGTAATCACGTTCCAAAGCAAATTTTCACCTTTAACGACATGATACATCTACGTCTATTTCATATATTGAATTTTACCAAAATGATATATATATCTATTTTTAATAAATACAAACGGTGATATAAACTTATTAAGGATCAATTTACTTTTAAAACAAAATTTTAATATCTTTGGAGGATTTCTCTGAAATCTAGACTTATAATTTTACTTGTCACAATTCTTTTGCAATTCTTGCAAATTTTTGCAACCACTAAAACTATTCAAAGTCTTGCAAAATTACAATTTTTAAGGACTCTAACCTTCAGCAAATCCACATCTTTTAAAATATGGCTATAAGATTAAAAGTCAAGGTAAATCTAATTTTAAAAATATTTTTGCAAAGAAAAAAGTATGTAAACTATGGATGATAAAAATATATATTCTTCTAACTATTTGAACAACATTTTACATGCAAATAAAATCTATATAATCTTAAAATGTCTAATTAAAATGGTTTTAAAAGGAAGGGAAAAACAAATTAAAATTGAAGCTTTATAAAGTCTAAAGACCCATATGATCTATTGAATTATATTTTCATTGAAAAATACATATCGACTAAGCATCAATAAGAGAAAAAAAAAACAAATCATGCAAGTTTTCTTGGCTGCAACATGCCAAACAACCAAGTGATTTCTGCTTCATGAAAATACACATGCTGTAGCTTCGAAGCTGCAAGTACCTGTTTCTTCGGATGCAATATTTAAAATCAAACCTTTACCAGCAAACTAGATCTGGGAATCAGACAAGCGCACTAAAATTATTTCATAAAATTGCACCAATCTGGAATCTTTGTCTCTTCATTTTGGTAATGCAAGGAAGGATCTTAAAGGAACGCAATGCAAGGCAATTCAGTGTGCATATTTTATGAGTGTTATGAGTGTTTGAGCTTGTCCTTTAATGGTCTCATAATTTCCACAGATGGGATGAGATAATGTACTTCTAAAAATAACGTATGATTTCTGGAGAAAAAAAAACTTGAAAATAAATCGTGATGTGTTAAAATTAGGCTACTGTGATGAACAACCCGTCGTCAATGCTAACGTGCTAACGTGCAAATGTTACTCCTGAACATAATAAAAATTTCCATTTCCAGTATAGGCATGGAGGGTAGCTGCACCGTAGATGGCTCATACAGTGTTTCCCATCTCTTAAGAAAAGAATATTTCTCAAAATACAGATCTGGTTTAACTTGTCTCTTGAAAAGACTTTTAAAAAAATCATTGCTTGGAGCTACGATTCTCATTATACTAAACCAGGTTTTGAAGTCTAATTTTTTGGTAGAGAATTGGCACCCAAGTTTTAACCCCACTCAACTTAAGAAAACAAGTACTTTAATATCACTCCAAATAATGGTCCCATGAAAGCAAGGAAGAAGGTCTCTTGAAATTTTACTACCCCATAGATAGACTTGGCTTATAGCCATGGGAACAGGGAGGCCTAAAAGGTTCACCCGGTATATGTAAGTTTGATTAGACTTGCACTTTTCTGGTGGGCCCATGATGACTGAACCAAGGCATCATGGATGGTTCCTAGAATGATCGCCTTTACCCAAATATGACTGACTTTGATGTCTTTGACAAGCTCACATTGACTTGACTTGGGTTTATGCGCGCATTTATGCAAGCATGATTGAAGGCCTGGTCACCTGTCATAAATTTTGGTGGGCATGGTTGCAAACAGGGGCTTTAGGTTAAGTCATATGCCTTCAAACCACCACACAATTTATTGTTGTTTTGTTTTACAAAGCTATGGTCTAGGACAATTAATTTCATTTGAATATGGTTTTTAGCTGGTTGCAACTATGGGCAGGGTTTATAAATGTTTATGTGAATGATAAAATTAAAAACCATATTATAATAAAAAAATAAAAAATATGATAAATAACATTGATCATGACTATTTTATTGCTTTAAATATTAACCAGGCCATAATCCAAAAACTATAACATGTCCCTATGCCCTAATTGGACTTTGAGTTTTCTTGCAAGCCCATTTTGGCTTGACTCATTCCCAGATGCTTTTAAGGTTCATAGAAAATCCAAAAATTATAACATGTGATTGAGACTTGACTTGACTTTTATTACAAGCTTATTTTGACTTGACTTACAGTCGTGGTAGTGGGGATGGTTTTAATGTTCATAGACAGGCCTGGTGTATAGAAAGACCGTGTCTTTTCTTGTAATCATGAACGTGCGATGGTTCCAAGGCCTATGTAAATATTGATTGATTTGACTTGAATTTTCTTGTAACCGTAGCAGCTGGGATGGTTCAAAGGTTCATAGAAAGGCCTATATAATGCAAGTTTGATTGACTTGACATACAATCATCGCCGCAAGGGAAGATCCAAAGTATCCTAGAAAGTTTCTTAACCACAACAATTTTATGATCCAAGGTATCCTAGAAAGTTTCTTAACCACAACAATTTTATGCTGCGTACATGTATCCTATGCTTTACATCGCATCATGTTGACATCCATAAACATAATGACTTGCATGCTAACTTACTAGCGGATAGAGACAACTTCTTTCAATTGAATGCTTAGACTCTAAAACATGTAGACACTCATTAGAGCCTTCTTGGATAAAAACAAAATCATGAAAAGCTGAAAAATCAACCCATCATTTCTGTCCTCCGGGTTTTTTAAGGTCAAAGTAAACATGAACCCATCATTTTTGTCCCCAGGTAGAACCTTGTCGAAAATTTTATACATGGGCCCACAAGACACTTAACGCATTTTCTCACAATTTTAGCATTCAAAGCGAACGCGTTTGCCTGGTTCAAAACCCGTTGTTTTTGTCCTCTAAAAGAAACTTCAAGAAAATTTTGTGCATGGGCCCAAAAGACGCGTTACACATTTTCTCCACAATTTTGATATTCAAAGTGAACGCGTTTTCCTGGTTTAAAACCCATCATTTTTGTCCTCTAGCATGGTGTAGATACTGATAATGGAAAAGTAAAACTCAAAAAGTAGGTGACATTGCACCATTGTTACTATGGTGTGATTATTCCTACTTCTCATCATAAAATATGAATGCGAATACTTTATGATTATGAACTTGCATCTGCAACATTTCAAGGGAGACTAACGAATCTGCAGTGATTCAAGGGAGACCAACGAAAGATTGAGGACTGATAAGTCTACCAATGAAGATAATACTCACAAAAAGAAATGAAATTCCAATATGTTCAATCCATCATCTTGTGTGTTTTTTAACCCCTTTTCCATCCCATGACTTTGTAGAGGATGCCCAAGAAATTTTTTTAGTGCATTAAACTTCTTAATCTCTTGACATTGCATCACCTTCATGGACTTTTCCAAGGCAATAGGGTTGATTTACATTGCATCAAGTTTATGTGCTTTTCCAAGTCTACCATCACATAAGTTTACATTGTGTTTTCCAATTGAACTATCCCATAGTAGTAGCTAACTTACAAAAATTTCCTTAAGAGCATTAAATTCTTAAAAATGAATGCATCAAGTTACCTTGAATCAAACCAAACCATATCCAATAACTTATGAGATGCAATGGCACATGCATAGCTCATTGGATTTTAGTTTAAAGCTTTAGAAAAGAGATTCACTTAGTCAAATATATGGGTTAATTTAATTTAAGGTAAGCTTACTAAATATATATATTATAGCATCATGTAAATTTTGAAGATTTTATATAACTATGATAAATTTTATATCTTCAAATCATCATTGTCTATTGCCATTTTAACTTCTAGAAGCTAAAAGGTTAGGACTAAAGATCAATACAAGAATTTATGGAATGCAATTTCAGTAACAACATAAATAGTAGTAAAGTAAAAGCAACAATTCAATGGTGATGAGCAGTGAGGTACCCCTATGCTCAACTATATGAATATGAGCATGTACGTGCGATCCGGTCGAACTTCATGGATGAACTAGTTGTGGCACGTAGATCGTTATACGTTGATCGTAGTTCACTATCTTTCCACTTAGACTAGTATTTGCTTTGTCACGTATGGTTTAGTCCAAAGTAAGGTGTATGATGTGATCCCTACTACTATGCTACTCCTAAGGACAATAAGAGATAGCTTAATTAAGCTAATGGGTAATAGGAAATAAGATATAAGCTAGCCTAAGTGTGACGAGAATCCATCCCTAATCATTTGTATGCATCTTGGACTTCATGTACTACCTCTGGGATTACCAAGCACACATCACTTGAAGCACTACTTAATAAGCTACTAGGTTACCACATAGTTACACTTAAATGTCCATGATTAAGGCATACTCATTCTATGTTAACAACAAGAATAGTAAATGACCATAAAAGAAATATTAACTAAGAAAACAGCAATAAATAATCAACAATTAAAAGCTAAGTGAATGTTGCAATGATGGAGTAATCTCGATCTTTATTGCTGATCATGTATGTGTCCAAGTACGTCACACTTGAACAAAGGTGTCGTACAATTATAAACATTACATTGCAAGCATGCACTAAGAATAACTGAAAGCTAAACTACCAAAAGAAAAGAACTTCTAACTCTTTAATGATCTAACTACTAACTAACTCGTTGTGCACCTCAGTGCTATATTTATAGGCTAACACAGGAATCACGATATTGTGTATACGATATCGTATCTAGGCTACAATATCGCATACTCGATATTAGGGCCTAGCAAACTGTGATTCATCATTCCCCCACGACTGAATAAAAACTTGTCCTCGAGTCAAACAAAATGAGGAACAAGTTCATTCGATTACAAATAGTGGATAGATATGGGATTATTAAATGATCATGGACTGTTTCATGCTACAATGTGGGACTAGACAAAACAAAATTTGGACACCAACACAAAATACAAAACTTGGGGAACTCGTGGTTCTTGGTGATGGTGGCTCCTCCATGGGCACATTTCCTTTGTCCTGTGCTCCAAGCTTCTGATATTGATACCTTTGAAGAAGCACCTAAAGTTTTTCCTCTTCTATCTAAGGATCATGAGCCATCCATGCTAATGTTCCAATATTTGATGGAGCTGGCACTTCCCATGGACATAGCAGTTGTAGAAACATTTTATTAGCCTTAACATACCATGCCGTAAATAGTTGACATTCCTCTTCATAGGCTCTAGCTTTGTTTTTGAGTTTCTAATAATCTGTAAACCATCAAGCCAAATATAATGTTACATCTTTTTGACCTTGGTAGCTGGCCTTTACCACCTTCAATTCAAAGTTTTCCACCTTTAATCTTTGCAATGTTTTCTTATGTTCCGCAAACTCTGTCTCATATTTAGCATAGGTGGTAGCTACTACTTCTCAAGCTCAGTTCTCAGGTGCCCTGCTATTAACATAGCCAAGTTGGCATATTGTATATTTTTCCAACTCCATGTATTCTTTGAGATCTTGGATCTACAGGTCTAGACTTTTTAAGTCCACCTGATGGGCAAGGGCATAAGTATTTAGAATGGCCCTCCAATCAGTGTTTTGAGCACTGAGGGAGTTGATATGTTCCTTGGAAATTTAGAGTTTCTTCTCTATAATTTCCTTGTACATGCCCACTTGGTCATGGAAGTGCTTCTTTAATCTTTCATACTTCTTACCCTCATTTTTCCACGCGCTTATTTCAATGGCTATTTTTTGTCAGATGGCATGTACCTCTTCCATTGAGAAGGTTATGTTTTCTCTGACTAAGTGACTTATATCTTGGTTGACTCTTATTAATTGTTCTTGCATTTGTTGGAAACTTTCTTTGAGAACGTTCTTCTATTTTTCAACTATTTTTAATTGAAGATTTTCGGCAACAAGGAGTTTATTCTCTTCTTGTAAAGCCTTGAGAGCTTTAACGTGTGCATACGTCTAAGCTTGTGCTTTTAGAGCATCACAATCAACCTTCTCTTTTTCCATTACCACCCTTTTATTCTCCACCAACAATTCATTTAATTACTCTATTCTAAAGGATTCTAACTGATCAGCTGCAACAAGTTGGGATGGATCTCATTGTTTAGCTCGTAGGAAAATGAACTTTTTCTTAGAGTCTCTGCAACTCATCTTCTACATGTTCGACCTTAACCTCAACCATGATCAGCTTCCCTTTAGTGGCAATGAGGTCTGATTATGCCACTATGACATCTTGGGTGATGTCAAACAAGGAAGTCATAACTTGTCCTATTTGCAGCAAGCAATCCAAAGCATCCTCATGTTCCACAAGAGTCATTTAGGTACTGGTTAGAACTTGAGCATCACATGCTCCTATGAAATCTATCAGTGGCACAAAAAATACATTAAACAATTCTTTGATGTGATTCGTGACCACCTCTACTGCTCCAACTACATCTTGGTGTTGCATGACCACCATTGTGGCACCTTCTCCAGTTTCTAATTATACCTAAAATGATGCAACATTTCCAAAGATCTGTTATCACCAGTGTGATTCTCCTCCTCCTGATTGCATTGAGACCTCACTCCTTGCAGAATAAATTGATATGATGGATCATACAACATCATCAATCACCTTGAAGAGATTGGCCTTGTCTCTACTCCCCCAACTAACCATCTCAGTAATGGCCCTGAGATGGCTCATCAACAGTCGGTAGTCTTGCGATGACAATGGCAGTTGCTGGTCTTGCTGGCTTATGGGCTATGTGCTAGGCCCTACTTCTTGTTGTTAGCTAGGCCTTATGTCTGGAAGTTGGTTACGCCCTACCGTTTGAGGTGCAATGGGCCTAACCGACTGTTCATGTTCAAGCTCCAACATCTCACCAACATGTTTTCTTGGTGTTGGTGGCTTGAGTAATTCAGCATATGAAGCATTTTGAGCTTTTCTAAGGACATCATTGATGTACCCCAAAATTCCAACATGCCAACACAACTTCCTAATTAGACATAGAAATGGCAATGCAAACTTTCCTGTCTTCCATTCTTCAAACCACCTTAATATTTCTATTAAATATAGATGAGGCAAATTGGCATCAACATTGCCCATCAAAATTACACTTTCTCTTGCCGCATAGGTAGAAATTCTATTCAACCCATTTGTTGGAAAAATATGATAGGTGTCAATTTTAAAGTAAATTTTCTCTTCAAGGGTTAATTCTCCATATGTGTTGTCTTCTTTTCCATACATCCTTTTTAACCATACTTTTCTTGCATCTGCATTAGAGCGAGTGGACAAATAAGAAGCTTTAGGCCCTCTATTTGTAAGATTCAAAACTTTCACAATGGCCTTTATACAGAAATCTACTAAAATTCCACCAATATCAATATGGTACCCTATTCTTTATTGTGCTAAAACTGATAGGTTTCACCCAAATACCATTCTCCACTCCCCAATAGGATAGGCCATAGTGGAGATCTCTTAAGTAGATCTTTGACTGGTTCAAGGGAAAATTCAGTAAAAGGCCCAAAATTATGTTCCACAATCACAACAAAGGATGTGGAATTTTCTTGAATAGCTTGAACACATTCTGGGAACAACGTGAGGTGTTGTCCTTGTTCTGGCACCCTAACCTCTCCACCTTCTACTTGGCTAGATTGTGCAATGATAGGACTTTCCTGATAGATGCTGAATGATTGTGCCTCCTACTCTACATGTTCTGCATGAGGTCCTTAGCCTCTATCTCTTCTCGGGAATTTAGTTGCACCTTGAGAAGGTCCTCCCTGCTATCCTCTTTTAGGGGCCATCTATAATCACACAAGGACCAATTGTTAGTAAGGTTATTTAAAGAAATTCGATTATCTTATACCTTACTCATTAGCTTTAATAAATGTTTAATTGTTTGCTTAGTATGATTCTAAAGTTAAAAGTTTTTTAAGGAAGTTGCCCTAAAAGTTTAATGTCAGACTTGATCTATTTAGGTGACACATATAATAACTTAGATGACTTGGCTGAAGGGAGAAAATTAGTTTGGCATGAATTTCTAATAGTACTTACCCCTATGATATCCTTCAAGTGATAGCAAATTTCGAAAAAATTATGTGCAAGTTCTACAGTACCTCTCCCCTACGACTAAGTTAAACACTTCGGGTTTAATTAGGTTCAATCAGAAAAGAAATCGAAGTGTCAAAGAGAAAAATATTGAAAGTTGAATTTAGACTTGCAAATCTCTAAAAATCGTGGAAGAAAATTTGAACAACTCCCCCCACATAAACTATTGAAAATGATGTGTGTAGTGCGCAGGGGTTCCATTTATATACTTTTTATAAATGTAATATCACGTACACGATAACGCGTACGCGATATCAAGTTGGACCCAATACTGAGTACTTGATATTGCGTCCCAACCAAGATAGGGTACTTAGTAGAATTGATGATTGTTTGAGTTTTATGGTCAAAATTGATGGATTTAAGGTAGATTCAAAAGGTCTAGGTAATGGCAAGTGGGATTTTTATCTTCATATGATTTTAATAATCATTATGGTCTTTTGAGTTACTGGGCATTGGGTCATCAGAGCACCATTAGAAAATAATGTTAGTAATGCTTTATATAATATTTCTTATTACTATTACATGAAGTCTCCTTTATATTATATATTTCAATAATACTTTGATTCTTCCCATTAAATTTCAAGGTTTTAGTTTTATTGGTTATGTTGGATTATGGAGCATGAGATTTTTTCAAACTTATCATGTAATCATCCTGATCATGTGAGTGTAGGATAGGTGATGTTTGAGAATGGTTAGTGATGAATCATGGTTTTCTAGGTGTTGATATTGAACCCTTGTTCTTGGACCCCTAATATCAGGTACAAGATATCAGGTCTAATGAGTCTTGATATCAGATCCTCAATATCAGGTACACGATATCGCAACCTAACAAGCGATATCAGATACACAATATCGTGGTTCCTGTGTAAGCCTGTAAATACCACAATTGGGTGCACGGGAGAGTCATAGGAAAATTTAGACTTAGAGTAGGATCTTTTTGTCATTTTCAATTTCTCTCAACCCTTTCCCGAGTGCATGCCCGCAGTGTGATGATTGTAATTGTATGAAACCTTTATTCGATTGTGACGTACTTAGACATGCACATGACTAGCGATAAAGATCAAGATTACTTCATCATTGAAACATTCACATAGTTTTAACTGTTATTTATTACTTTCTTACTTAATCTCTCTTTACCTTCCTCTCCTATACCTATTATTAAACACAGAATGAGTACAACTTAATCACAAGCATTTAAGTGTGACTACTTAGTATCCCAGTAGCATACCTAGGACATGCGCTTGGTAATCCCAGTGGTAGTACATGAGGTCCAAGATGTGTACAGATGATTAAGGATGGATGCTCATCGCACTTAGGCTAGCTTAGATTGTCTTTACCCTTTCCTTCTTAGGTTAATCAAAGTTATTTCTATTGCCTCTCGGGGTAGCACTAGCATAGGACCACATCATACACCTCACTCTAGACTAAAGCATACAAGATAAAGCAAATACTAGTGCAGGTGGGAATACATCGAAATGCAATCAATGAGTAACTATCTAGATACCACAACTAGTCTGTCTGTAGAGTTCAACTAAATTATGCGTGAATTCTCGTCTTTGTATGGTTGAGTGTAGGGGTACCTCACCACTCACAATTGGCACCATTGCCAGGGATGGTGCTAGTTATTTAGATTAGTTATATCATACAAGATTGTTGTAACAAAGTATTCATGATATATCTCTTAGAAAAGAACTTAATTTCAATTAAGTTACACACAAATTCACAACAATGTCTCTCTCACAAGACTATGATAATGCAAAAACTAATAAGAAAATTTATTGGAGAACCAACAAATTATACGATGATGAAAATGAAGTTTGGAGTACTCAATTTGATGTAGGGGTCTCCTATGTACATCAACAAAGACAACATCATCCCAACTCATAAATTCATAACCTACCTAGTGACGATGAACCCTTGCTAGCCACTAAGAGCCTAATGCATATACAAGAGGTTGTTTAAATATCCCATAGGCATCGTAAGGAAAGTTGTCTACCCAGGCTTGATTTAAACAACTTTCCCAAGTTTTTAGGAGGCTATGAATTAGACCTACAACATCATTTACAAGCCTTCCATTATGCTTGTGTATGGAAAAATATTGATAATGGGTTGCAAAAACTTAAGCTGTTTCCTATGACACTCGCTGGTCAAGAAAAAGTATGGTATAGGTGCTTAAGACCAAAATCAATTCGACGTTGGCCGACAATGGTAGAACTCTTCAATGAAAGATATCAAACCTATGTAAGAGTGTCAGCCTTGAGGAAACAAATCTAAGAGTGGAAACAAGTGCAACATGAACCCTTGGACATGGCCTTAGAAAGATATTATGCATTATTAAACAACTACCTAGGCCATGGGTTCTCCGAGGAAAGGCTAATGTACCATATCATGGATGGGCTCTATAATGAAACAAGGGAAACCCTAGGGATGTATGCCCCATGTCAACTATACAAGCTACGAACCCACCAATTTCAAGAGCTTATCAAGTGGGTAGCAAAAGAAGAAGAAGAAATGGCTAAATGGGAGAATGTTGAAAAATCTCAATAGGACCAAAATCTCAATTTAACAAAGGTCTATAATCAGGAAGAGGAAAAATCAACTCATCTCAAGGAGGTGGAACCATCTTTGCTAGTACTACAATCACTAGATGAAATTGAGGCAAGGATTAGTAAGATGAAGGAATGGATATGTGAAAAATGTGAAGAATATGCCAACACTATTAGAGGTAGAACCATGACAAACTAAGAAGCAAGACAGAACACCCTTAGAAAATTGGAAAGAAGGGTTGAAGAGAATAAGAACTTAACTTCTCATCATACGTATCAATGTAACATTTGCCTATACGATCACCCCAAAGGTCAATGTCCAATCTTGTCACATTTACATAAGCATTGGGGAAGAATGTTACATCCAACGTTTGTACAAAAATACTTTGTTCAATCATAGTGGCAGAATCCTAGTCATGGGAAAGGCCACCCTAAAACTATTCACACCCTTCATTTCATTCAAGCCCAAGCGCTTATCAGGTTTAGCATCCTATTTCCCCAACTAGGTCAACATCCTCTATCTCTTCACATTGTTATCATTCTCCCAAATACTATCAACCCATATCCTATCCAACATAATCACCACCTCATGTGCCTTACACTTTTCCTCAGATTCAATATTCTCATTTTTTACCTCCTTCTACATCGCCACCAATTATGCCAAAAGGATTTGCACCACAGCATCAACCCACGAACATTACTTTTGCTACTATTCTCAACTGCAGTGGGAATCCTCCACAACATCGAAGGCGTCCCTTCTTTAGACATGACCATAGAAAGGGACAACATAGTTCTGAGACCACTGCATCCTCCCACTCAGCATAATTTCAACACCGTGGTGCATCTTTCTCCTCAAATCCAACGCCTCGTGTTACCTTATCCGGGCCACCACTCAACACTTCAACAACTATGCGGCCCAATGAATATAGCCATGTAGGGAGACATATGAATCCTTACATACCATCTTACGGTCAAGGGTGCCATAGTGGGCCAACCCCATATTAGTTAAACTCATCTTCTAACTTGCCCCACTATGTCAACTTTAATACAGTGTGTGCACCCCAATTTAGGTACATTCCAACCATGACATCAAAAGACACCCAGTGGTTTGGATATGACCAAGTCTCAATATTTTCAAAATGCATGGATCCAACTCTTTCATTTATTAATTCTCGCTAGGATCAAAAGTTTAGTTATGGGGGATATCCCCCATTCTAACAAACAAAATTAATAAATATTTTTTCTTTCTTTAATTTTACAATTTTTTTTTTAGTTTTTCATCTTTCAATTTGTTGTTTTATCTTTTTATTTATTGTTTCATCTTTTTATCTTTTTATGAGTAATCTCATCTATGAATAAAACACTAATGTGACTTGTTGGTTGAGGTGTTGTTCTCTGCTCTCAAGTCTCGGGTAACTAATTATTTGGACAGCGAGCCCATAACATCCACTCACCCATTCTATTAATAAAAGGTTCTACTCTGGGTACAATGATATTCTTGACATCATTAAAACTTAAAGTAATTTTATGCTCATTATGCCTAGAGTGAAAAATGATGGACTAAGAGGGAATGGTTAGGGTGTGACATCAAGGGAACTTGTGGATTCTCTTTGGTGACATCTGTAGGAGTTATCATACAACTTGGTTCTACTAAGATCCTTGTAGATCTAACAAAAAAAGGAAGTAAGAGTAATAAAGGTACTCAATAAAAAAAATAAAAACACAAATGCCATTCTAGGGGGTCCCACTGGAAAGACATGCACCCATGCTTGAAGGTAGGTGGCTTTTCAAGACAAAAAGTGTAGCAAAACAATTCCAAATCACTCCTCCCTTGAATGAAATGCCAAGTGATCGCACGCCTTGTTGTCATGGTACTCTTATGATTGTCCATCATGGGATGAAATAATGTAATGTCACTAATTGGAGGAATGGACTTGGTCTTGAGTTTGGAGCAATGGGCTAATGACACATTACTCATTCCCTACACTCAAGATTCATAGTGACTAGGTCAGTTACCTCATATCCCAATCTCTGCAATCCCTTCTACAATTCACCTCATCTCACTATCCATGTAGTTGTGACTTGTATCTTGTGTAGCATTGAATTCATACCTCATCACAGTGGTATCTACATGTATGTGTTTTGTGAAACTAGTGTGGATTACATTTAACCCTTCTAGTGCCTACGGAGATTTTAAGGTGTGATTACATAAGGGCATTATAGGTAGGAACCTACTTTGGGGAGGACCCACTTGCGTGACTTTTGTAATTTGTACTTGTTGCACACCACTACATCATTTTATACCCTCCAAGTACTTCATTGCCAAATCTATTCTTTCGTTTTTCATCATTTTATCAAATGTTCCTCAAAACCATTACATGTCCTTATATGTGTCACCTAAATAAATCAAGTCAGACATTAAACTTTTAGGGTAGCTTCCTTGAAAAAAATTTCTAACTCTAAAATCACACTAGGAAAAGAATTCAACATTTATTAAAGGTAATGAGTAAGGTATGAAATAATTGAACTTCTTTCAATAAACTTACTAACAATTGATCTTTGTGTGATTATAGATGGCCTCTAAAAGAGGACAATAAGGAGGACCTTCTCAAGGTGCAACTAAATGCCCAGGGGGAGGCAGAGACCAAGGACCTCATGCAAAACATGCAGAGCATGAGGCACAATCATTCAACATCCATCAAGGACCTCTTGTCACTACACAATCTAGCCAAGCAAAAGGTGGAGAGGTCAAGGCCCAAGCCTATGAAGAGGAATGATGACTATTTTCAGCATGGCATGTCAAGGCCAATCAAGTGTTCCTACATTTTTTGTGTCCATGAAAAGTGTTGACTCCATTAAACATTGGAACATTAGCATGAACGGCTCATAATCCTTGGATAGAAGAGAAGAAACGTCAGGCACTTCTTCAACAATAGCAATCTCAAAGCCTGGAGCACAAGATAAGGGGAAGAGACCCATGGAGGAGCCACCACCACTAAGAACCACATGGGTTCAAATAAATTTTGTAATTTTGTATTTGTGTCCCAATTTTTTTGTATTCAACTCTCCATTGCGGCATGAATAAATTTCTAGTTAGTCAATAATCCCATACCTATCTACTATGTAATCAATTGAACTTGTTCCTCACTTTCTTTGACTTGAGGATGAGTTGTTATTTAGTTGTGGGGGTATGATGAATCATTGTTTGCTAGGTGTTGATATCAGACCCCTGTTATCGGACCCCTCGGGTACAAGATATCAGGTTTGATGAGTCTCGATATCGGACCCCCAATGTCGAACCCTTGATATCGAGTACGTGATATTGCAGCCTAATAAGCGATATCAGATATGCAATATCATGGTTCTTGTGTAAGCCTGTAAATACCACAATTGGGTGCACAGGAGAGTCATAGGAAAAGTTAGACTTAGAGTAGGGTTTTTTTGTCATTTTTAATTTCTCTCAATCCTTTCTCGAGTGCATGCCCGCAATGTGATGATTGTAATTGTATGGAACCTTTATCCAAGTGTGATGTACTTGGACATGCACATGACTAGAAATAAAGATCAAGATTACTTCATCATTGCAACATTCACTTAGTTTTAACTATTATTTATTGCTTTCTTACTTAATCTCTCTTTACCTTCCTCTCCTATCCCTGTTATTAAATGCAGAATGAGTATGAATTAATCACGAGCATTTAAGTGTGACTACTTGGTATCCCAGTAGCGTACCTAGGACATGTGCTTGGTAATCCCAATGGTAGTACACAAGGTCCAAGATGTGTACGAATGATTAAGGATAGATGCTCATCGCACTTAGGCTAGCTTAGACTCTCTTCACCCTTTCCCTCTTAGGTTAATCAAAGTTATTTCCATTGCCTCTAGGAGTAGCACTAGCATAGGACCGTATCATACACCTCACTCTGGACTAAACCATACATGACAAAGTAAATACTAGTCTAGGTGGAAAGACAACAAACTGTGATCAACGAGTAACTATTTAGATACCACAACTAGTCTGTTTGCAGAGTTCGATCGGATCATGTGTGAATGCTCGTATTCGTATGGTTGAGTATAGGGGTACCTCACCACTCATCAATTAGCCATAATCAATAAGTGACCTTGGAAAATCTGATTTTCCTTATCATAAGCCCCAACCCTCACGTGTGATGATCCATGGCTACCCTGTGGGTGAAGCGTGTTCATCTCCACTTAAGAACCCTTAGCCACCTAGGAGACCTACTATGATGCCATAAAATTGTGATCAAAGGCACATACATGAGAGGTTGAACTGCATCATGGGCAAGGTTCTGAAAGGACTGTGTTCATTGGCAGTGCAACTAATCAACCAGACTCATTTGGAATTCCTACCTTAAGAATGAAGTACACCATGAGCAAAGTTTTCCAAAACAAAAGGAATGAGGATTGTGCTCATTAGCAATGTAATAAGTTCTTAAGTGTAATGGGGTTTGACAACTATTCTCACCCTAACCTCCATTTCTCCTTTTAAATCCATTTCCCAAAAATTTAGAAAGAAAAAAGAAAAAAAAAAAGCAAATAACCCCTTTCACCCATTCCCCTTCAAAACAAAATCGCAAGGAAAAATCCGAAAGTTGTGGCTAGCTATGATTTAACTTGAGCCTATCCTCTTCATTAATTTTATTATAGGTCTTGTGCTCAAAGCAGTCCACATACTTTGTACTTTTACCTTGTGAGAGGATTAGGAATGAGATCTTAATTATATATTTTAATTATTTATATAGATCAATGTACTTAAAATAATAAATTATATATTTGGATTTTAATTAAATAAGATGGTGTGGTAAGGGTGGTCCACGTCTGGTTCTCTTTTGATTATATGGTTATTTTAATCATGTTTAGATCAATATAGTTCACTTCTAAGCCTTCATTCACTTGTTTTGTGATGTTTCTAATTCTCTATCTGTTGCATTTTATTTTAAAATTTTGTGGTTTTTGTTATCCTTGCACTTGCATGTAATTAAAATTTTGGGAGCTAAGTGTTGAGGCCAACATTGCACATGCTAAGCACAGGGCCATAATCAACAATATGTTTATCGGCTCCATTTTTCATCTATTTATATTCCAAATCGTAATGTTGAGTTATAAAGTTCTAATTGGACTATACATCTTAGGGGTGTATCTATATTACAATTATTTTAAGGTTCCAACACTACTACTTGTGATGTAAGAGCCATAAATGATCAATTTTGATCGAAAATGGTTGACATAGTCACGTGCGGGGCTTTGCGATCGTTGTTTTCTGGCGTTTTGCTGCGCTGCGCCGCGGTCACGGGGCGCCAGGTCTCTGCTGTGTTGGGCCGCGACACTATCGTTACCGGTTTTCCTTTCCCAATAAGTTGCTAAAAAAAAAATTTTTGCCTGTGCGTGACGTTTCTCTGCTGCTGGCCACGGGCGGCATTCGGTCTTTGGCGCTCGCTGCGGCGACGGTGCTCACCACGATGATCTTTCCTCGGGCGGCATCACCTCTGACCACTGCCTCGGCCGCGGGCATACCACCTCTGCAAATCTCAGATCTGCAGGTCGTGATCTCAGATCTACAGGCCGTGATCCCAGATCTGCTCGTCGGGGTTCCAGATCTTCCAGCAGCGGTTCCAGATCTGCCTTTGGCTTTGCAGACTTCTCACATTCCAGATCCATGCGTATTCCAGGACCTGCAAATTCCTCGCGTTTCAGCTCTGCACATTTTCCAGACATTCCGCGTTTTGGTTCTGCCCGATCCTCCCGTCGTCACCCTCACCTGCACAAAACTCACGCCCTCCTCGATCGCCGCCTCCAGTCTCACGCCCTGCTTCCACTGCTGCTGCTGCCGCCTCCGCCACTCGCACAAATTCGTGCTATTTTTTTCAGAAAACCCTATTTTTTCATAATCCCCTGAGGTGGTTTGGCTTCAACGGGTTCACCGTTGGGCTGTGCTGTGGGTAGAGAAGATCTCTGCTACAGTGTAGGCAAGGATGCATCTCACGGCCCGTCTGGTTCTTCTCAGTAGGGAAGTTCCCCCAACTCCACTAATGTTGATTTTTTTATTCTGGAAGATCTTTTTGATAATGTAGCTGAAGATTTTGCATCTCGGTTCATTTTTATTCAAATTATGGGTTTTATTCTCCGATCAGTAAATCTCAATCTGTACATCAAATCTATTCTCCAATCTCACGGCATAACTGTTTCCTATGCACGATATTATGCCCGAAACTTTGTGCTCGCAGAACTCTCTGATGCTTCTCATGTCAAGAAAGCCCTTTCAGCCTATTTTTTCCCAGCACGAAATGCCACCCTGGTCGTCCGTCCATGGAAATTTGACTTTGATGTCACTGACCCAGCCTATAAAACTATCCCTTGTTATGTGGAGTTACCTAATCTTCCTCTTATATTTTCCACCTTTGAGAGAGACATTGTCAGTACCCTAGGTCACATTATCTCTGATCACGGAGTAGAGGTTAATGGATTTCAGTTTCGTCGCTATTGTATAGAACTAGACATCTCTCACAAGAAAACCTCTCTTACATTAGCGGCTAGAGGAAAATTGTTCACACAAAAAGTTGATTATTTTTACCTTCCAAACTCCTGTAGCTATTGTCATCGAGCTGATCACCACATCTCGGCCTGCCCTTCCTTAGCTAGGAAGACAAAAACAAACAACGCTTCACAACACCGTTCTTCCCCTATAGATGAAACTCAAGTCCCCCCGAAAACATTTAAATTTGCAGCCACTCCCCACAAGACCTCTAATGTTCTCTCCAAACCTAAATCCTCTACCACCCAGGTCCCTCATTCTAGCCCCTCGATAAAGATCACTTCGCACGCTAAAGTCACCCAGTCTAAATCTTTCAAGGACTCTCTTTTAACTACTGAGGGAGGGAATGAAGGGGGCAAGAAAAGAGCTAAACCATCCTCCTTTTCTGACCCACCATTATCTCCCTCCCATATAGCCTCTTCTATAATTCCAGTTAATACAAACGCCCCCTTAGTTGTCCTCTCCAACATAATGGAAGAGGACACATCAACCCTCCAATCCTCTGAAGTTCTTTCCTTACCTGCATCTTCTACCTCCTCATGAATTTAGTATCTTGGAATGTTCGCGGCCTTACAAATAGGCTTCGAGGTAAAAGGGCTAGCAATTTTCTCTCTAGTCTGAATACCACCTTTGATTTCATCCTTCTTCAGGAAATTAAAATTTCAACTTCTGACTTAGAGTTTTCAGCTCATAGGTTCCTTCCCCACTCCTCAGTCATAGCTACCTCCCACGAGTATGGAAAAGGTGGAGCCGCTATTCTCATTTCAGCCCATTGGAAAGACAAACTCATCCGTTCTGGTTCCGATTCAAGCCAAAGAGTTTCTTGGGCTATCTTCTCCTCCTCCAAAGGACCCTTTGGGGTTTGCTCTGTTTATGCTCCAAATGACTCCATCAAACGGGCTAACTTATGGCAGGAACTAACCTTTTCTCTTCCTTCCATCCCTTGGATTTTTGACGGAGATTTTAATATGATTGAATTTCCTCACGATAAACTTGGGGGAGTTCCTTTATGACTTCCTCCTCATGAAATTCAACCTTGGTCTGACTTTAAAAAACAATTTTATCTCCTAGACGGAGTCACGGATAACTCTAGCAGATCTCTCCATAGATTTACTTGGAGTAACCTTCGTCTGGGTCAGGCTCAAATATATAGTCGGCTAGATCGATTTTACTTCTCCACACTATCCTTTTGGCAGGAAATCTCCACCACTACGGTTCACCAACATGCTACGTTATCTGACCATTATCCCATCATCATTTCCATGCAAATCTCTGGTACTTATCATAGGACCAGATTCCACCTCTTCCGCCTACACTCTAATTTATTCTCGTCTCCCTCGTCTCAACATCTTCTTTCTAATCTTTGGAACGCCGAACCTAGGCCCATTGGCCAGGTGGGTTGGATCCAATGGTGGCTGCGAACTACTAGTAGGGTGAGGAACTTTGCTCGGAAGTTCGGCAAGGAAGTGGCCTCTCGTTCTAGACAAGAGTACAACAACATTTGTTCAACTATTAATAATCTTACGGAAAGATTATCCATAGAACCCTTTAACACCCACATTCACGAAGAACTTGCTAAAGTTCGCTCCACTTTCCAATGTTGGGAAGTCCACAAGGCCCACAGTGCCTTAATCAAAAGTAGACTTACATTGTTGAAGATTCAAGATGAGCAATGTAAGGAATTTTTTAAATATCTTAATAGCTCTCCTTCCAGTCCATCCCCAGATACTCTCTCTAGGGATGGTGTTATTATCAATGATCAGGAGAGTATCCTCTCTTACCTTAAGGAGCACTTTGAAGCCTTGTTTATAGCTTCCCCTATGAATCTCTCATCATTTGAGGACACTACACGTAACTATCCTAGGTTAGTTGACTCATCCATGTCTCACATCCTCGACGCTAATATCGCTCAAGAAGAGCTTCAACACGCTTGTTTCAAACTTAGCTCTGGGAAAGCTCCTGGATATGATGGTTTTCCTGTTGAGTTTTTTCAGAGGCATTGGAATCTAGTTGGCCATGACCTTTTCCAAGTAATTAAAGAGGCTATCCATCTTGGTTCTCTAGGACCAAATTTAAATCTTGGGATTATTCGCCTCCTTCCCAAATCAGGAGACCCTACTAGTATAGCTAATTGGCGACCCATTACTCTTCTTAATGTGGTATACAAAATTTGGGCCAAATGCTTAGCTTTACGTTTGAAAAAATTCCTTCATAAAATTATATCCCCTCAACAAACCGGATTTGTCCCAGGGCGTTATATCTTAGATAATGTTGTGGCTGCTTGGGAAGGTTTGCAATGGGCTGAGGATGATGGCCAAAACATCCTTTTAATGAAATTGGACTATGCTAAGGCCTATGACAACATTAAGTGGGACTTTATCCTTCAAACTATGTCAAAACTAGGTTTTGGCTCCAAGTATCTTCATATGGTGAAATGTCTCTTCTCAGATGCTAATGCGAGAATAGCCACCACCTTTGGCATCACCGCCCCCTTTGCAATTCATAGATCAGTAAGACAAGGTTGTCCTCTTGTCCCTTATCTCTTTATAATTGCTGCGGATTTCCTTTGCCATCAAATTAACCATGATATTCACTCAGGTATGCTATATGGCATGCACTTTTCCTCTCCTCAACATCAACTGCTTAATATGCATTTTGCTGATGACTCTTTTTTTCTAATCCAAAATACAACCGATAACGTTAAACGTCTTTTAGCCCAAGTAGAGCAATATTGTTCTCTCTCTGGTTCTACCATTAATTGGTCTAAATCTTCTGTATATAGTTTTCATAACAATTATAGTAAACTCCCCACCTATCCATGGAAATTAATCCAAGACCATGAGATCATGAAGCTCTTGGGAATCCCTTTTCGATTTCGTGGTCCTACTTCTACATTGTGGGAGCTAGTTATCTCTCGTATTCGTAAGAAAACTAAAAAGTGGAAGACTAAGCCCCTTACCTTGGCAGGAAAATATCTTGTTTGTAAATCCATTTGTGCTTCTACCCATGTATATTATTCCTCATGCTGGGCTCCTTCCCACACAGCCTATCAAAACTTGGAGCGATTATTTCGAGACTTCATGTGGTCATCTAAAGATTCCCAGCGTGGTTTTCATCGTGTTGCATGGAACATTGTCACTCTTCCTAGAAACAAAGGAGGATTAGGACTGTTGAATTCATACAAACAGGGACTCACCTTAGTAGCTAAGTGGCTTGTGCAACATCTGGACACCTCTGACATAATTGGAAATCTTCTCCAGCTAAGGCTTCATCAAAGTTTTCCTAAACATAAGCCTTTTTGGAAAACCATCCATCCTATTAATTGGATTTTCTCTCCTCATTCTATCTCCATTCCTGGTTCCCATGTATTCAAAAGCATATGGAAGGCTTGGCAAGTTCTCCACCATCATATTAATTGGTCTAATATCCATCTTAACCCTACTCTCCTTCCCATGCTTTGCCCTTGGTGGTTACCCTTGACCCCTTCCCCTCTTGCCATTACTAACGCAAGATTAGCCATTATTTGGTACCGGAAGGGAGTGATTTCCCTCAATTGTCTTCGCCTTGCTAATCAATGGATTTCTTGGGAAGCGTTCGAAAACCTATATGGCGCTTCGAAAGCAATGAGGCTTTGCTTTCACCAGTTACATACATTTCTTCATCAATCTTTACGCCTTGATGGTGCTATCCAAGGTCTATTTCATGGCCTCTATTGGTCTAATGGGTCAAAAATTTTTCCTTATCGGCCACATGTTCCCTTCCAATTGTTACACGATTCTTCCGAAGTCATTCTACGTTGTAATCGATCTTGGAATAAACAAGAAACTGAGGATTTTTGGATCTCTCTTTTCAACCAAATTTGGCATCTCCCGACTCTTCCAAAAATTCAACAATTCCTTTGGTGTTTTCTTCATCAAGGTCTCCCAATCGGGAAACGTTTAGCATATCTTGGGATTCACTCCCCTAAGTGCCCTTTATGTAATGACCCTGAAACCTTTGTCCACGTTTTTTGGCTTTGCCCATTTGCTTAGCATGCATGGGAATGGGCCTCTAATGTTTTTCCCTCATGCACTCTTACACAAGAGGCTGTAATGTTTGGTTTCTTACCTATCAGGTCCAAAAACTCTCATTTCCTATGGAAGATCCTTAGGCCCATCATCTTATATAATATTTGGAAACGTAGATGTACCACACATTTTCAAACGACAATTATTTCAAACCCCTTACAGCTAACTACTTCGGAAAAAATGCAAATTTTACGGCATGTTCACTTCCAAATTATATCTCAAGCCCCAAAATTCAAGATGAATGCTAATCAGTTGTTTCTCTTATTGCAGCCATGGAGTCATAACGGAGATCCAAATAATCACCATCATCAGGCCTCGCTTCCGAAGAAAGTCTCCTAATTAAGCCACAATTCTCTACACTAGTCGGTCTTTTCCTCTTTCTTCCACCTTTGTTCTCTTCCGACAATCCACATCCAGGAAAAGTTACACACTTTTCAGCGAATGGTTGTCCTCGAGATTGCATTTACATTCCCTGTGGAATGCTAAGTTTAGCATGTTTCCTCTTTAATAGTCTCAGTCAACATGGTTTCTCTTCCTCATTTCCTCACTCTGTATGTTGGAAAGTTGCTTATGTACTACATTTTGTTTTCTATTAATAAAATTCTCTTACCAACAAAATTCCGATTCATTTAATTTAAATTCCTTACCTACATTTTGTTTTCTATTTAATTTTGTACTACATTTTGTTTTCTATTTAATTTTGTACTACATTTTTTCAATTACTTACCTATTGTATTCTCAACTTTATGCAATCCCGATTCATTCAATTTAAATTCCGATTTCTTTGGTTTGATTTACTATTTTTAAAAGACCATATAGCGCTCTACTATTCCCAAGTTTCCATACCCACCCATACAAGAGGTGCCTTAGAAATAGTCTTTTTCAAATAAGTTTTCTTTCCTCATGTTAGTGCATCCAAAATTTATCCATCAACAGCATCCCATATTCCTCTTCCAATACTTTCATAGCTACTATGGACTCTTTGCATTGACTCTTTGCATCAAAATGCAAGAGGATTCATAACCCCTTAAATAGAAATGGCTATTATATTTCCCTCTTCAAAAAGCATAAAGTTTTTGGGCTAAAGTCTCAAGATACAAACTAAATAAAGGTTTCTAATAAAATATTCAAAATGTTTCTGAAGTCTAGAAATGCCACAAATTTTTTCTTTAAATTATTGTTTGTAATTTCAATAATCTCTTCTTCATACAATCTTTGTGTCATTGTAATGAAATGTGAAGGGAGGCCAATTTAATGCAAGTGCAACCATAGTTTTGTACAAATCATTGAATCATATGCTTTTGCAAAATCAATAAAACAAATAAAAAACTTTTTTAGTAGGCATTTTTGCAAACTCTATGTAGTAACTAAGTGATCAATAGTGGAGTGATGTTGTCTTGCCCTAACTTGTTACTTTTAGCCCAATAATTGATTCTCTTTTCTAGCATTGTGCCCAAGAACTTAGCAAAAATATTTCTCACAACAATCATTTGATAATTGTTAAATTATTTTTATCCCCCTTTTAATATAATAAGATAGCCTTACTAATTTTCCAATGTCAATTATATAGAGCTTATAATCATTGTTGGGTATGGCTTCTATATGCACCATCATGAAAAACACACTTGTATTCTATGTCCTTATGGGTCAAGGTGGTCTAGGCTTTACGACTCAAACAAAATGTGTGCATTTTCGAGGTTAGTGCCTATAGATCTTTCTATAAATTAGTCTCCATGGCCATCTCTCATTGTGACACTTTGGGAGAATTTGTAAGATTGTAGTATGACACGTGCACCATCAATTTTATAATAAAATTAATATAAAAAATGAAATTTAGTGTTCCAAATACATTCGTCTCCTAAACCCAACTCAGGTTCATAAACACATTTTTAAATATCCTCAATCCTCATTTCAGATTTTTCTAATGCATAACCCAAACAATCATTTGTCATGCAAGGTTGGCTCTTCCGTTTTAGTTGTGGAATATCATAGTAGTGATCATCGTAGCCTTGTATTATCAAAGTAAGAATTTTAGTTGCAAAACCTATTTCCTAATTTAAGATTCTTTGCCCCACAAGTATGCTTATTGATTTTATAATTTCTCCTGGTGGTGGACAGTTGCCTCTTTGTTGGATGTTGCTTCCTTTAAAGTTTTATTTGACGGCCTAACGTGCAGAGACACGTAACATAGCAAGAAACAGAGGTCCTATTTTGAAGTGTAGATTTCCTCGTCACAGGAGACTGCAAATGGAATGAAATTGTAAACAGAGAAGCAATGACGTTTTACAAGATTAAATGAACAAGCTGCATAAATCACTTTCACTTTTTTCTCCCCTCAGTTTTTACCGTTTCCCTTGATGGCCATGCGACTTCTCTTCAAGACAAAGATGCGAACATGTGAGCATGGGTTAGGAGCTTTTTCTGATACAGAATAAACTCAAAATCTGACAACTAAAACCAAGTTTCAGATAAAACAGAAGATTACAGTAATTAGAGAATTAATAGAAAATAAGAAAGCGATTATAGTTAAGGATGGCCAGATGTCATCAGGAGAGATCATTTAAGTTTGCAAATCTTTATTGCTAGTAATTAGTTAAAATACTGGAAATTAATCATTATGATTCATCAGCATTAAGATTCTTAAGGAATTTTCATAAACAGAGCATTATGGATTCTGGTTCACAATTCCCAAATGTAATAACGTTCCAAAGCAAATTTTCACCTTTAACGACATGATACATCTACGTCTATTTCATATATTGAATTTTATCAAAATGATATATATATTTATTTTTAATAAATACAAACAGTGATATAAACTTATTTAGGATCCATTTACTTTTAAAAAATAATTTTAATATCTTTGGATGATTTCTCTGAAATCTAGACTTATAATTTTCCTTATCACAATTCTTTTGCAATTCTTGCAAATTTTTGAAACCACTAACCCTATTCAAAGTCTTGCAAAAGTACAATTTTTAAAGGCTCTAAACTTCAGCAAATCCAAATCTTCTAAAATATAGTTATAAGATTAAAAGTCAGGGTAAATCTAATTTTAAAAATGCTTTTGCAAAAGAAAAATGTAAACTATGGATGATAAAAAAAAATTCTTTAATGGTCTCCACAGATAGGATGAGATAATGTACTTCTAAAAATAACGTATAATATCTGGAGAATAAAAAACTTGAAAATAAATCGTGATGCGGTAAAATTAGGCTACTGTGATGAACAACCCATCGTCAATGCTAACTACTCCTGAGCATAATAAAAATTTCCATTTCCAGTATCGTCAGGAGGGGTGCAGCATTGACGTGCAAATGTTACTCCCACATAATGAAAATTTTCATTTCCAGTATAGTCATGAAGGGTAGCTGCACCGTAGATGGCTCATCCAGCGTTTCCCATCTCTTAAGAAGAGAATATTTCTCTAAATACAGATCTGCTTTAACTTGTCACTTGAAAAGATTTTCAAAAAAAATGATTGCTTGGAGTTACAATTCTCATTCTACTAAACCAGGTTTTGAAGTCTAATTTTTTGTTAGAGAATCGGCACCCAAGTTTTAACCCCACTCAACTTAAGAAAACAAGTATTTTAATATCTAAATAATGATCCCATGAAAGGAAGGTCTCTTGAAATTTTTACTACCCCATATATCGACTTGGCTTATAGCCATGGGAACAGGGATGCCTAAAAGGGTCACCCTGTTTATGTAAGTTTGATTAGACTTGCACTTTTCTGGCGGGCCCATGATGACTGAACCAGGGCATCATGGATGCTTCCTAGAATCACCGCCTTTACCCAAATATGACTGACTTGACGTCTTTGAGAAGCTCACATAGACTTGACTTGGGTTTATAAAAAGAGCGCATTTATGCAAGCATGATTGAAGGCCTGGACACCTGTCATCCCGAGGATGCTTTACACG
Source organism: Gnetum montanum (assembly GCA_015680685.1). Classification (NCBI taxonomy): domain Eukaryota; kingdom Viridiplantae; phylum Streptophyta; class Gnetopsida; order Gnetales; family Gnetaceae; genus Gnetum; species Gnetum montanum. Next base: position 133,971 of record MNCI01008207.1, on the reverse strand, counting down.
GCGTCATGTTGACATCCATAAACATAATGACTTGCATGCTAACTTACTAGCGGATAGACACAAAACTTCTTTCAATTGACTGATTAGACTCCAAAACATGTAGACTCATTGGAGCCTTTTGGATAAAAAGAAAACCGGGGAAAGCTGAAAAATCAACCCGTCGTTTCTGTCCTTCGGTTGTTTTTTGGTCAAAATAAACGTGAACCCGTCGTTTTTGGCCTCGGGTAGCACCTTGTCAAAAATTTTGTACATGGAACATTCAAAGCGAACGCGTTTTCCTGGTTCAGAACCCGTTGTTTTTGTCCTCTAAAAGAAACTTCAGGAAAATTTTGTGCAGAGGCCCAAATGACTCGTGACGCGTTTTCTCCCCAATTTCTCCCCAATTTTGATATTGAAAGTGAACGCGTTTTCCTAGCTTAAAACCTGGCGCTTTTGTCCTCTAGCATGGTGTAGATACTGATAATAATAGAAAAGTAAAACTCAAAAAGTACGTGACAGTCGCACCATTAGAATCATCGTTACTATGGTGCGATTATTCCCATCGGAAAATATGAATGCGAATACTTTTGGTTATGGACTTGTATCTGCAACGTTTCAATGGAGACTAACGAATCTGCAACGATTCAGGGGAGGCCAACGAAAGATTAAGGACTTATAGGTCTGCCAATGAAGATAATACTCACAAAAGGAAATGAAATTGCAATTTGTTCAATACATCATCTAGCGTGTTTTTTTATCCCTTCTCCATCCCATAACTTTGTAGAGGATGCCCAAGAATTTTTTTTAGTGCATTGAACTTCTTAATCTCTTGACATCACATCACCTTTATGGACTTTTCCAAGGCATTAGGGCTGATTTACATCACATCAAGTTTATGTGCTTTTCCAAGGCTACCATCACATAAGTTTACATTGTGTTTTACAATTGAACTATCCTGTAGGAGTAGCATGCACCAAGTTATCTTGAATCAAACCAAACCATATCTAATAATTAATGAGATGCAATAGCACATGCATAGCTCATTGGATTTTAGTTTAAAGCTTTAGAAAAGAGATTCACTTAGTCAAATATATGGGTTAATTTAGTTTAAGGTAATATATATTATAGCATCATGTAAATTTCAAGATTTTATATAACTATGATAAATTTTATATCATGGAATCATCATTGTCTATTGCCATTTTAACATCTAGAAGCTAAAAGGTTAGGACTAAAGATCAATACAAGACTTTATGGAATGCAATTTTGGTAACAACATAAATAGTAGTAAAGTAAAAGCGACAATTCAATGGTAAGAGATTGCTCACTACAATAGGATAGTCATCATACTTGCTATATTTTATGGTGATGAATGTTGACTAATACCAAAGAGGAATGAATAACAAATTAGTGTGGCAAAAATGTAAATACTTTGATGGATGTTGAATGTTACAAATAATAATAATAGACTGCATGATTTTATATATTAGAAAAAGACTTTGAGTTGTTTCTATATCAAATAAGCTATAAGAATGATGTCTTAGATGGTTGGGGAATGCACACAAAAGATTAGATAATGAGCCTATAAAAAAGCTTCCTACATCACTATTCAAAAAAAGATATCAAAAGGAACATAAAAGAGATTAAAAAAATAATTGAAGATAATGTTGTGTATCGATGATACTTTTTTACAATAAACAAAATATATATATACTTTTCTAAAAGTTATAGTAGCTCCTTTTGATACCTACTAAAATCTTGAAATTCCAACTTGATGAAGGGTCAAGGTAAGAAAAATCTAAGCATGATTTTTAGAGTAGAAAAGTTTGAGTACATAATTATTGTAGTACGGTTAGGAGAACAAAGAAGAGGCACAACAATTTAATTTTAAAGAAGTAAGGTAAGAAAAGTCATAGTAAGGTAGAAAGAACAAAGAAAAGGTTACTACTTATTCAATTTTAGAGAAGTAAGAGCAAAGTTAAAAGAATAGGCCCATAATTTTAAAGAGCAATTTGAGAAAAGTCTTAGTGCATGGTCAAAAGAACAAAGAATAAGCCTTCTCAAGGCAAGAAAAGTTTGATTCCATAATTAATGCAGCACACTTGCAACAACGAGGAGGACCACTAGTAAGTGAATTCTAAAGTAGGGTAGAAAAGTCCAAATGAGGACAAATGCAGAATAATGAGGAAGCCCGTTACTTTTCCAAGGAGGTGGCCTTGGATTTTGGTCTGGACTCACATCAAAGCTGTTGGTGGCTTGGTCATTGAGTCAAATAATAATATGATGCCAGATGAACTTTCTCTTGTGGGTCTTTAAATTCAGCATTCCAAGCCAGTGACCCCAAACACTGCAACGTTTAGGTTAAGTTAGGTTAAGTTGGAGATCCCAATAGTAAACATGCTGCATAGAAGTTATGTATTATGGCATCTAGTTTCATGCTGCGTAGAAGTTATGTATTATGGCATCTAGTTTTGTTTTCCATTTGCATGATGAATGGCAGTTTTTACTCTGGAAAATTCTTGCATGAAGAAGAGGTTGACAGCTTGCTTGAATTCAAGAAAATGGTGCAGTCTGCTCCAAGTGGAGCTTTGGTTAATTGGCATCCTAACTCCATACACTACTGCAACTGGAGTCATGTTGAATGCAATTCAGCTGGCAGAGCTTGATCTTTACAGCATGCAAATCCAAGGTACAATATCTCCCGTCCCTCGGCAATTTATCCTATCTCACGTTGCAATAATTCATTTCATGGTACAATTCCTCCCCAGCTGGGCACCTTGAAAAACCTGCAAACTTTGTATCTATGTGAAAATAGGCTCCAGGGGGCGATTCCTGACACATTTACAAACCTTACTCAGTTGCAAATACTGTCCATTGCACAGAATAACTTGCATGGTAGCATTCCTCACAACATTGACCACATGTTCAGTCTTCAGATAGTCGCCCTCCAGACAAACAATCTCTCCGGTTCTATTCCCTCTTTCCATAGGAAACCTCTCTTCTCTGGATTCCTTGTACATTTATCAGACACCCATAACTGGTACATCACCACAAGAAATCTGCAAGCTAAGGAATCTTTTAACTCTGTTTGTTTTCGAAAATCCTTAATTGGCTGGTGATATTCCTGAATCAGTTGGCAACATGTCTACACTTAGCTATGTAGACATGCATCAAAATGCTTTTACAGGTTATGTTCCTTCTCAGCTGGGCACACTGAAAAACCTATCTGTGCTCTACTTGTGGGGAAACAACCTGAGAGGCAGCATTCCTCCATCTTTAGGGAACTACAGTAATCTTCAGCACCTTGTATTTGATGAAAATCAGCTGACAGGAGTCATCTGCAGTTTGGAAGGTTGCTGCTGATTGTTTTCAGCATAATGTCCAATCGTCTTGAAAATGATGGCTCTGCCACAATTTCTATTTTATCTGCTCTTTCAAATTGCTCCAGCTTAAATGTTCTGGATCTATCCTCCAACAAGCTAACGGGAATGTTGCCAGAAGTGTTCCCATTCAACCTGTCAACACTACTTTTGAATGGGAACTTTATATCCGGTCCAATTCCCTGGAAGGCCTTGGGGAAACTGGAAAACTTGATAAATCTTGATTTGTCACAGGTCGTATTTCTGAGTCGGTGGGAGAATTCAAGAAAATTCAAAGAATTGCTCTAGGGAACAACAAATTGCAAGGCAGCATACCCTCTGAAATTGGGAGGCTTAGCTCTACTTTGTATGAGCTTTCAATACAAAATAACTTGTTGAGGTGATGCAATCGGTAACCTGAAAAAACCNGGACACTCGTTGGCGATCGCGTCCCAAATGGTCGCCAACAGTAACCTGAAAAAACTNTAGCTCTACTTTGTATGAGCTTTCAATACAAAATAACTTGTTGAGGTGATGCAATCGGTAACTGTTGGCACATTTGGCCATTTCATGGAGCAGGCTTTGAAAGGGTATTCCATTGATCATCCGTTGTGTGTTGTGTGTTGATTTAAGAGAGAGAGATAATCTACCTATAACGTCCAAAAGTTTAATNTCAATTTGTCACACAATTCCTTGCATGGAAAACTGCCAGCAGAAATTGGTAAGATGATTCACACTGAAGTCATAAATGTTTCAGCAAATAGAATCAGCGGCAACATTCCATCTGACCTTGGAGGCTGCAACAACTGGATTTATCGTTTAATGAGTTTGAAGGATCAATACCAAGGTCTCTGAGCCAGCTGGAAAACCTCATGTCCATGGACCTTTCCCACAACAATATTTCTGGTTCAATACCTTTTGATCTTGAGAAATTGCACATGCTTGGGAGCCTCAATCTGTCATTCAATGATCTAAGTGGAGAAGTTCCAAAGGGAGCATCATTTAGTCATTTTAACAAGCTATCATTCTTAGGAAATCCGAAGCTCTGTGCAGAGTGGGTACAGCTACCTGCTTGCAGAGCCGTAGCAAACGCTCATCCTGATTCTAAGGTCAAAATCATTGCTCCAGTTGCTGCATGCGCTGGTGTTTTGGTAATCTGCTTTGTTTTCTATGTATCAATCTACAGCACAAAGAGTCTGAGGGGTAGAGGTGGGTTAAATTATGAATTTGACAACTGGAAAAAGAACTATGGAAATCGGTTCACTTACAGTAACATCAGAGAGGCCACAGGAGGATTCAACATCAACAAGCTCTTGGGTTCCACAATCCTGGCCTCCGTATACAGGGGCACTCTCAGAGATGGCACTGATGTGGCTATTAAGATTCTCAACAAAATTAATTAAGAAGCCTTGAAAGCACTCTCAGAGATGGCACTGATGTGGCTATTAAGATTCTCAACAAAATTAATTAAGAGGCCTTGAAAGCTTTTGTTTCAGAATGCAAGGCCTTGAGCATGGTGAAGCACAGAAATCTAGTAAACATCATCGGTTTTTGTTGCGAAGGCGAACACAAAGCCCTGGTCATGCCACTGATGCCCAAAGGAAGTTTGGCACAAGCCTTGCAGAGAGAGAATGAATCCCTGCCATATAGCCATGGATATTGCACATGGGCTAGAATGTCTACATCATTATAGCAATATTCAAATCATCCACTGTGACATAAAACCCAGCAACATCTTGTTTGATGAAGATATGGTTGCTCATGTTGCTGATTTCGGCATTGCAAAACTCCTCTGCACTAATTCTGTTTCCTTTATCTTCCAGTTTGGCTCTCGCAGGATCAATTGGTTATATTCTTCCAGGTACCCCCCTTCCTGGTATTTTAGCTTTATTTGAATTGTCACTGAAATCATCCTTTACTTGACACTGGTTAAACTTTACCCGGAAGCCTCTGTAATAGAGGTTTCTGAATACACAGTTATACATGATATTTATGGTTAGTTGTTACACCTTCAATAATTTAGAGTTTATGAATTTTGTTGGGATTGGTTTTGACACGATAATGAATTTGCAGAGTACGGAGGAGGAGGAATGGTGTCGCCAAAGGGAGATGTATACAGCTATGGAGTAACCTTGTTAGAAATCGCAACCGGTAAAAGCCCAACTGATGAAAATCTTGATGGGTTTTGCAATTTACACAGTTGGGTGATGAATTCATTCCCGGAAAAATTAGAACAAGTGTTGCACAAAAAGCTGGCATCGGAATGCATTGAGGATACTTTGCTGTGCAATTGCATTTGTGAATTTGTAAAGATGGCACTACGCTGTACCAGTGAAAATCCTCACTAAAGACCAAATACCAGACATGACTTATGTTCCCCGTTTCTTGGAGGAACTTTCCAAGAAAATCAGTGTTTAAGTTCCATTTCCACCACTCAAAGAATCTTATCTGAGAAGCCACTATCCTTCCATAACACTAGATATAAGTTTCATTTCCATAACACTAGATATAAGTTAAGGAATTGCACCTTCCAAGCTTTTGAATTACCGTTGACAGTTCGTACCATTAAAGGCATATTGACTGCTAAAATTTTTTTCCCTTTAGATTTAAGGATGGTAACCTTAAGAGTCGTAATATCTTATTCATATATAATATCTTATTCATATATGTAGGACCTTACTGCATTATCTTGGATCTAAACTTCGATTATGTTTATGCTTATGACAAACAACTAACATAATACATAGATGGAACATAGATAATAATTTAAGTATTTTAAGAATAACTTAAATGTACAACTTTTTTTCATCATTGTAGCTTAAGTGTTAGAAGAATATTTCATATTAAATAAAATGCAAAACAAACTTTTTCATTTGGTAGATAAAATAAGTACTTTATTTTTTCTATAAGTCGCGTATGTTTTTAGTAGCCCTAATTTTATAAAATAGCGTTTTATGAATCTTAGCCAACTTCTATTAATAAACCTTAATGGATATGGGTAATTTCCAAATAAGTTAAAATTTCTTATTCCAAAGTTGCTTTTCTTTTTAATGGTGATGAATCACTCGATGGTTGTGTCGACGAGCATGCATCAACACAGCCCCATCAACACATCTTTGTTGAAGCTTGGTTAGATGCGTTGATGTAGATCTATTGACGTAGTGTGTGTTTTCGCCTATAAATATGCAAGCACCCCCTACGTATTTCACATAATTTGGTTAGTAATGTAACTAGACTGTTGTAGTTTTCTCCTGTAATCCTAGCAAATAGTAAGTGAGTGCCTGTAGCGTAGATTTGAGCCTATTATATGATGTCTTATTTGACTAGCATTGTACCTGGACACATTCCATAAACGACAATAAGATCGAGATTGTTAACTATTCATTGCAGCACTTTAACTTATAATAGATTTACTTTCAATGTAATTTATTTTCTATCTACTTAGTTAACATTTAGATTTCTATGCGAGTTAATTAACTGGCGAAATGAGCATGACCAGTTTCTAGTGTAAACATGTATTCGCTTGGTAATCCTAGCAACATTATTGCTTGGTTTGCCTAGTAGCATAACACTTGGTGATCCCAACAGTGGATATGTCAGTTCAGTATGTGTACAACAAGCTACGAACAGACACTCATTGCCCTTAGGCTAGCCTAGACTTTATCTTCTTGTTATTAATTACATTAACTAATTAATTTATATGTTATTATTAAGGTTAGTTTAAGGCCCCAACAACATCATAATCATATGTCTCACTTTGGACTAAACCATACGTTATAAAGCTACCACTAGTCTAAGTGAGAAGACAGTGACTTGCAATCAATGCTTAACAATCTAGATACCACAGTGGTTCCATCTACGGAATTAGATCGAATTACATGGGAATGCTTGTGATTTGTAGGTTTGGGCATAGGGGGTACCCGCCGTTGATAATTAGCACAATTGTCGGTAATGGTACTAGTGATTTAGATTAGTTATTTTATAAATAATCATTGCAAAAGTATTAACGATTTATTTTTTAGAAAATATTAATGTTTTAAGTCACATACATTATCAAATAAAAATATGTCTTCTTCACATAGGACCAATACTGTATCACATTATGAGAATACTAATAGGATAAATGCTAGGTTCTATATTGAAGAGAATTGGAGTGAACTACCACAAGCAGGGATCTCATATGCTCATCTCAACCATTATTATATTCAACAACTACGTTCAATTGATGTAGACAATCCTAGAGGGGATGGAACAAGTCCTAGAATAAGGAGGGCCTCAAGGCCTAGGACCTCCTTCAAACTTGGAAAAGATAAATCAAGGGACCATAGGGGAAGATATAGAAGCCATGATGATTCTCTCAGTTCACCATTTTCCTCTTCCTTTTCAATGTCTAGTTTTGACGAAGATGAACATAGGTATAAAGATAGATATACACTAAGGGATCAAAATGAAGATAGAAATAGAACGCAAAGGGAAGATGAAAGACATCAAAGTGAGCATAGATGATGATGAGTAGCGGGGTACCCCTACGCCCAACCATATGAATCATGAAGCGTTCATGTGTGACTTGGTCGAATTCCACAGGCTTTATTATTTCCAATGCACTAGTCCTTTAGAAAGTGAATCTTGTCCTAAGTTCAACCATTGTCCTCCCAATTACACTTGTGACGTACATTGTTATGGTTAAGTGTAACTAAAGCATATGATTTTTATCATTTTGTATTTTATAAGTGGTGTTCAAAATGTAGATAAAGGAAATTTGATAAACTAATCTAAATTAACTAATTACTGGTATTTAACCAAGCCTAACATAAGCATCTGATCCCACTTTCCATACACATACTGAACCCATGTATTCATTGCTAGGTGACCAAGTGCTACGCTACTAGGCATACCAAGCAATAACGCTGCTAAGATTACCAAGTGAATACGTGTTACACTCAAAGAGGTCATACTTATGTGTGTAATCTATCTTACTTAATTGCTTTATTAATGTAATAATTGGAAAATATTTAATAAATAATTAAAAACATTTAATAAATAATTGAAAACATTAAATGCATAAATGAAATAGCTAGTCTATCCAAAGTGCTACAAGGTTCATTAGAAAGTTCATCTTTATTGTTGCACACACTGTTGTGCCCAGGTACAACAATGCTCGAATAAAGATCTGTACACTCAATGATTCCTGTTGTGAAACTCTAAGAAAAAATTCTAACTTTTGAATGGAGAAAATGCAAGATCTCTGCTACAACTACAATTTCTACTTACCATAAATGTAGCTACAAGTGCATATTTCTAGCTAATTTTTGACACTACGTTGATGGGGCCTCGTCGATACATGGTAAGTTGTGTCGACGAGGCCTCATTAACGAGGCCCAATCAATGAGGCCACATCAACGAGGCCTCATTGACCTAGCCAACTTAACATGACTCATCATACCCCCATGACTACATGAAAACTCATCCTCAAGTTCCTTTACAAAATTGGAAAGGTATGGGATTATTAACTAACTCTACTTCAAATAAAATAAACTAATTGACTTGACAAAAAATGGAGTGTACAGATCTACACGTTACAAAAAATGAAGGTGTCCAAGACACAAAATTGAATGCCATGACTCAAATCTTCAAAAATTGCACGTTCCTTAATGGTGTGAAGGTTTTTGGAGAAGATCAAATGGTCCCAAGTAGTGGTGGTTCCTAAGGCTCCAAGAGACCTTCACCAGCTTCACGCATGGGTGGTAGTTATAGTGGCTATGATTGTCCTACTGTTGCTGTGACTTTAGGTGGGAGGCAAAAGGCATTCAATAGTGCTTTCATTTTCTCCTCCTTACTCCTAGGATCATGCACCGTCTAGGTAGCTTCCCCAATGTGGGTTGGAACGAGCACATCCCAAGGATAAAGGATTGCTAAAAATAACTCCTTGGTGTTGACAAACTAGGCAACAAACTATTTGCATTCAATATCAAACACCCTGACTATGTCTTCCAGCTCCTAGTAGTCATTCATCCATCTGGCTAGGTTCTCATTTATAGATTGTTGATGTTTGAATCACCCTCTGAGAACATCGAGTTTAGCGTTTGCGGTCTCAAGCTTCTACTTGATGTCTTTGTGGTGCTTGAACTTGGCCTTGTATAGCAGATACGAGCTAGCCACTTGCTTTTTCAATTTCAATCGTGGTTATCTAGCATTCAACATTGGCAGGTTTACATAACGGAGATTGGCCAACTCCATGTACTCTGTCATTTCCTCAATCTACGCCTTTTTCAAGTGAATCTATGCTTTCTTGTAGGCATTAATCCCATCAAGGATGGGCTACCATGTTTCTCTTCGTTGTTGGAGTTGATGGAGGGCTTCATTCATCTTTGCCTTTGCCATCTAAATATGTTTTTCATTAACTTCATTTTGCAAGAAACCTAGTCCTTGTAATGATTTTTCACCTTCTCAAATTTAAGAGCTTCGTTCTTCTAGGTAGCAACCTCGATGGCAGACTTCTAATGCAAGGTGGGTACCTCCTCCATTGATAGATTGTGGTTCTCAGTGGTCAATTTCTTCAGTTTAGAGTTGACCCTAGCAAGCTACTTCTACTATTGATGAATGAATTCTTACATTTTATCTCTTTAAAAATCAACATTTCGCAAGCAATGATTTTGTGTGGTTAATGCTTCATTCTCCTGATGCATCTAATTCAAGTCCTTTTGGATGGAATATGTTTTAGCTTTTGCTACGAACTATTTGAAGATGGCCATCAGTGCTTCCTCCTCAGCCTTCTAAAATTGTTCTTGAAGCTATTTGATAGCTTTGTCTCTTCTCGTTGCTGGGCTAAGGATTACGTGATTTGCAAGTTGGGCATGACATTTAGCAAGCTTCATGGCCAAGCATTAATTTTACTCTTGGATCATTTCTAGTTGTCCCTCAAAAATAATGCATCTACCCTTTACATTTAATAGCTCTGACTGGGTTGCGATGATGTTCTTTATAAGATCGAAGATGTTCGGAGTCAGTTGCCCAATTCCTACTAGTTGTTCCAGTAACTTTTTGTGTTGAGCTACATTCAACTTTCCATTACCCATGCCTACAAACATCCGCACATCTTAGAGTGTAGATACATTGTAGGTGCATTCAATGCCTCTATGACATGGTCAGTAATCACTTCTGCCACTATCTCCTACCCTTGGTGCTACATCACCAAAACAATTGCCCCTTCACCTTCCTCCAACCTCACTAAGAAAGTGATGACATTCTTAGAGATTTTAGGGAATAAATGATATTATGATAGTGATACCATCACCTCTTAAGTGTTGGGATTTGAACTCACGGGTAGCTACGTTCTTTAGGTAAAAAAGATTGGAAAACCCCTCTCCATATGACTAACTATTCGAGCCACCTCGTTAAGGTGACTCATTACTAACCGATACATAAATGGATTTGCCCCACTCATTCTTGCTTGTTGCTCTTGTTTGCTCAAGAGTTGTTCTTGGATTTGGTATAGACATTCAATGACTATGCGGGCCTCCAATGTTGTTTCCTAAGTGGGTGGTGGTGGCAACAACTCCTCTTCTTGGGTTATTGCTGGCATTTTTTCTTTCATGATTTCTGACCATGATGCCAAGGGAGCATGCGTAAAGGTGTCATTAGAGTAGCGAATGATGCCTATCCTTTTGTAAAGTTTTCTGATGAGGCATGGAAAGGGTAGGGTCTTCCTTCCATGTTTGTTGTTCTTGAAGCACTTTTTGATCTCTAAATAGATCAATTGTAGAAGGTTAATGAGAATTTTTCCACTTAGAGTAGCACATGTTCGAGTGGAGAAAGTAGTCACCTTACTTGGCCTCATCGCTGGATTGAGGTGATAGGCTGCGATCTTGAAATAAATCCACTCCACTAGTGTGAGTGCACCATAGTCCTTATAGTCAACCCCATAGCATTGTTGGGTCCACTCCCTCCTTGCCTCAAGATCGTCTTTTGTAGATAGTTCAGCCAACTACGTTTTAGTATCAGGTAACCCAAGTGCCTATGCAATGGCCTCTGCTGAGTAGGACACTTGAATGTCTTGGATCTTGGCTACTCTAGAAGAGATATGTCTCTCCCATGTAACACTCCCCACTGGATGTGATGATTGGCCATATGGAAGAGGCTTGTAGTTGTGTCTTGACATCCTATGGAGATTTTTCCAAAAATGGCCTGAAATTGATCTCTTGAAGAACTGAACATTAGGTTTCTTGGGACTTGATGATGTCTCAACAGGCTTGAGTCCAAGTAACCTCAAGCCTTGGCATAGGTCCAAGCACTTCTCCTCTTTGGGATTTTTCGGTTAGTACTTCTTCTTCTAGAATTTGTCAAACAGATTCCACTTTGGGCTCCTTATGAAGAGGTCTCATTGCATGGGTCACCTTTGGCAGTTCTTGGCCTTGTTCTTGTTGGCCCCTTCTAGCTCTGGGCTACTTCGCCCTTGGTTGTGAGGATTCTCCTCCTGCAGATGCTTTTTTTTGGTGCCATCTATAATCACAATGAGACCATGGATTAGCAATCATTGTGTAACCTTAGAATACTTGGGATACCTTATCTCTTAAGAATTGTTAGACTTGGCTAAGTTGTGATTATGGTAGATTTAATTAATCCAATTATCATTTATTTATAAATTATCATTAATAAATAATCCCAGAGGTTGTTGAAAGGGGAAACTTATGGAAAAGTTAATGTTTATATGTTGTTAAGGTTATTAACCCTTAGGGGAGTTCGGAAATTTTCCAAAACATTTCATTGATTTTTTATTAGAAACCTTAAGGTTTATAGCCCCCACAATAAAGATCTTACCTGTAGTAAGTGTAAGATTAAAAAAGAGAGTGATTTGGACAAACGGTTGGAAAGCTATGAGCTATAGAAGGTTTTGGGCTTTGAAAAATTGCAAAAACTCCTTGTGTGTTATGAGCAAAAGATGAAAAATTCCTTAGTGCTCGATGGTATATATAAGATCTAAGCACTACATTGACAAGGCCTCATCGATGCAGTCAACTGCATCAACGAGGCCTTGTCGATGTAACTATTGACCATTGTTGACTTCTATTGACTTTGGTCAAATTTTCAAAATACAAGAAATTGTTAAATGAAATTGGGATCAAATGAAAGGTTTAAAGACCAAGAATAGTATGAAAACATGAGAAGAGGATGTTGAAGCTCATAAATTTGAAAAAATGGAGAAAATTAATTTAGTGAATGAATGAAATGAAAGATTAAGGAGTACTAAGCGGTTTATGCAATGGAAGATGCAAAAGATAGGATTATGGTGATGTCAAAGGTAAGGAAACTTAACTAATCAAGCCAAAATCTATGCAAGTGGGTCCTCCCCATAGCAGGCACATGCCCTTTTTACCCTTGCATAACCTCAACTAAGGAGTTCATGGGCCCCATAGTTGATTTAATGATCATGACAAGTTAAGGACCAACCCGAAAGAATCTACTCAAGAATCCCAATATGTCAGACTAAGACAAAGCATAACATAGAACATAGCAGTGAGGTGAGTTATGTCAGCATGGATAGATGATAGAGAAGGTGGAGTAGAGTTCCAAATTGAGGTCATAAGAAGTCCCTTATGGAATGTGTGATTAAAATGACTCAAGAAGCTTTACCTTAGTCTAGACCAAAACCATCTACTTTCAATGACTTTACATCATCACTCTAAGATCGATCCATCCACTTGAGACACTAGAGTGCTTTCACAAAACAACCATTGTACCGCAAAAAGAGGAAAAGAGAAGTAGGAAGTGAGGAAGAGGGCCTTAGTTAAAGGGGACCTTCAAGCATAGCTACATGTCTCTCAAGTCCCATAACTAGTGTTTGTAGCTTGTTTATTTGTCCAAGGGGTGTGCTTTGAATTCCCATTGTTTTATTTTTATTTCTATTTTTTTGAAATGGGAACCACACCATGTAAGGACTTATTCATGTTGAAGGGGTATTCTTTGAATTTCCATTGTTTTTTTTTTTGGATGGGAACCACATCATGCAACGATGCTATTTATCTTCTTATTAGTGGGTGGTATGGAATGATAAGAAGTTTGTGAAAAACATTCAAGCACTCAAGCAAGAAGAAGAGTACAAAGAGTATTAAGTCCCCTTGAAGCCACACCTTTTACAAACCTTTGGATCCTTCCTAATTTTTGAACTACCAAGGTCATCAATTAATTAAAATTTTCTTTAATGGAAGGGACCTCAAATTCCTAGAACAAAAAAAACCATAAAATTTATTGGATGGGCAGATGTTGTGGACTCACTACCTGTTCCATGAAAAATAAACCATGTCAAAGTCATTAGACATCATAATTCAAAAATAGAAACCATACATCAGCAATGACAACATTAAGCACAAATCATCATTAGTAAACAACAATAGTGACACTATGTCCTATGATAATAAAGCACTTTTATTAGGAAAAAGAAGAAAATATCACACTTAAATCAAACCAAACAAAGTAAAATATATAAGAAAATTTAAAATAATTAAGAAAGCTCAAACATACTAAAGATGGTGTAAAATTAGAAAAATTTGAAAAATCAAGAATTTGTAAAATAAATAATTTGGAAAAATAAAAACTATGAAAAACAAAAAGGTGGAAAAATTGAGAAGCCATGTTGATGGTTAGCACAAATAGCCATCTCCCCCCATGACTAAGTTGGAAGGAGGAGATCTATAAAATAGAACATGGTTGTCCATCCGTTGAGATGGTATTTACACTGGCTTGTCTTGGTTCTAAGAAAGGCTGAATGTTGACCAACTACTTTTTATTTAGGCTTTTAGGTTTGTAGATTAACATGGCCTCAGAGAAAAAAATTTGATCAATTATATAAGGTCCCTCCCACAATGTTTAGAATTTTTCCTTTTGAGGTACATGTGTGGGGTTCCAATAGATAACCTTATCTCCTGGTTGAAGTTTTACTTTCCTTATTTTGAGGTCATGACGTTGCTTGTTGAATGTCTTATTCACCTCATTCAAGGATAGGGCCACTAATCTATTTTCATCTAGCATGTTATTAGTCTTTCTTTTTGTGCCAGACTTAGGTCAAGGTTTAGATCACAGGCCGTTAAGAGTGTATGGAGCTCAGATTGGATCGGAAGCATTAGAAGTTTTCTGTACACTAACTTGTAGGGAGAATAGCCAATAAGAATTTACAAGTTGAACAATAAGCCTAGAGAACATCATTAAGTTTTATACTCCAATCCTTCCTATATTTGCTAATAGTACGAGTTAATATTTTTGTAATCTCCTGGTTGGTTACCTCTAGTTGACCATTGGCTTGGGGGTGGTAAGGTGTTGTTTATTTATGTTTTAGTCCCCAAGTGTTGCATTCATTATCTAAAGGTGGCACCTATGAAATGAGTTCCATTGTCATAAATTAGTGAACGTGGCACCCCAAACCTATTTACGATATGCTATTGTATAAATCTAGCAATAGTGGATGATGTGCCATTAGTAATGGTTGCTGCCTTTGCCCATTTTGTATAGTAGTCAACTACTACTATAATATACACTTTCTTGTTGGACATGGGTGTGATGGAACCCATGAAGTCAACACTCCATATGTCGAAAGGTTTCAATGGTTGAATACACTATTGAAGATCTTCCATGCAAGCGGTCATCCCCTTGTCTTGTTGACAAGGTTCACAATACTTGACAAACTAGTGGGCATTCCTAAAGACTATAAGCCAATAGTATCCTGCCATTAAGATTTCTATGGTCATACGTCTCCTTGCATAGTGGCCTCTGCAAGGCCCTTCATGAGCTTCCTAGAGCACATGTAGTTTATCTTCATTAGGGACACACCAACGAATCAAGTCATCGACACACACCTTATAGAGGTGTCTATTAATTTCCATGAAGTATTTGACCTAATGAAGAAATTGTTGCTTCTTCCTAAAATCAAAGTCTTATGACATCTCTTGAGTGAGAAGATATATAAGGATGTCATTATACCATGTTGCTTTTGCAAGCGTTTATTCACTTATTGCTCCTGTAAAAAGGCTTTCGTCTGGAAACTAGTCAAAGAGCGAGCTCTCCTCCTCTTTGTTATCCCATACTAAACAAGAGAAATGGTCAACGACCACATTCTTGGTCTCTTTTCAATCTACCATAGTAATATTGAATTCCTACAAGATCACGAGCCACTATATGACATGAGGGCTCACCGTTAGCTTATTCATGAGAAAGCAAATTGCACTATGGTCTATATGCACAAATACTTTGTAACCAAGAACACAGTGCCTAAAATTTTCTAGCACATTGATGAGCTATGATATCAGGGTTGTGATATCGCATCTGCAAAATCGGGTACACAATGTCGGAGCCTTCCAAGTGATATCAGACATCTAATATTGGGCCCTCTCTTGTCACCTATAAATAAGAGGCAGACGCACTTGGTTTGGATATAGTTGGTTAATTAGTTTTAGTCCCTTACCCTAAATCTTACCTTTTTTCCTTCTTAGAGTTAGAATTATTTTTGAGTGCCCGTAGTAGTTGCCATAAGTGAACAGATCTTTATTCAAGCATTGTATAACTGAGCACACCTTCTGGCCGAAAACAAGGATGAACTTTGTGATTAACCTTATAGCATTCAAAATAGCTTATTTAATGTTATTTGTAGTTCTTTAATGCTTTCCTTAGTTAATTAATTTTCTCTCTCTTCGTTAACTCCCCCAAGTAAGCATCACTCAGCATGACCACTTCGAGCATGCATGGAACACTTGGTAACCCAGTAATGATTAGTGTTTGGTAATCCTAGTAGTGTTGCACTAGTTCAAGATGTGTGTGGCAAGTGGGAATGAATGCTGGTGTTAGGACTAGTTAGAGCATAGTCGATTAGTTAAATTAAATTGGTTACTTAATTAGTTCACTTCTCCCTTTGTAGCACTAGGACATAAAACATAAAAATATATAAAAATCATATACCTCAAGTTTACTTAACCATACAATCGCATTATACAAGTAATCTTGGGAAGACAATGATTAACTAACCCATATGGGTTTTGTAAAGGTGCATAAGCACTTATTCCTTGGAATTTGACCGAATTGTGCATGTACGCTCGTATTCATATGGTTGAGCATAGGGATACCTCGCCGCTCATCATTGGCACCGTTGTCGGGGACTTTGTTGTTTGTGTGCTAGCT
Organism: Gnetum montanum; assembly: GCA_015680685.1. Lineage (NCBI taxonomy): Eukaryota > Viridiplantae > Streptophyta > Gnetopsida > Gnetales > Gnetaceae > Gnetum > Gnetum montanum. Next base: position 117,472 of record MNCI01008207.1, on the reverse strand, counting down.
AGAACTTAGGAAATCTTCACATCATTGGAATGAACCCTTAGGGTTGGTTATCTTACAATTAGTGGAACAAAAAGTATTGCACATTGAATAGAAAATTATTTCTCCTTCTTCTTACAAGAGTGTTTCACCACCTAGGTCCAATACAGGGATCAATCAAAGGTGTAGTACACATGATAATCTACTAGTCCCCCAACAGTTTTGCATGGTATACATTCAATCCTGATGAGTATATACCAAACTTTACCTTTATCCTCCACCAAGATGAATAACTGTGTTGGCATGATTTAGAAGGTAACATAGTGTTACCTCCCAATCGCTCAGTCCCAGTCATGCTTCTTTGTGCTCTCACACAAATTGGTATTCAACACTTATAGGCAAAGTACATTGTGCATGATCATGACTCGAGAGAATATCGACCCATAGAGGCACAACATCAAAGGGATATATAGCAGGAGAGACATCATGAATCCATGAAGGGGAAGTTGTCTCAGAATGTCCTGTATGTCATAGGTGAAAATGAGGATGGTGAACTTGCCTCAAGAGGTCTCTCACATAATGATGTTCCTTCCATTGACTTTAGTCAAGGGGTTGTGTATTAGAATCTTCACTCAACTATCCATAATCTGAATTTTGATACCAACAGATACAAAGGATTAAAAAAAGGAACACAAACACATGACAAAGATGGACATTTTGATAGTAACCGTGATCGAGGCTATAACCACCAAAGAGAAGGAAGCATGCACCAGCATGATGATGGTCCTCCTTCTTCTTCACCTTCATCATCTCCTTCACCCTCTCCTTTAGGATCTAGACGTAGTCGCAAGAAAAAAGACCTTGAGGATAATGGTAAGAGAAATAGGAATCATAGACAAAGGATCTAAGAAAGGGAACGAGGGCATTCTAGAGAAACTCATCATGAAGGAAGGGAGAGTAGGGAACAACATAGGCATCATAGATACCATAGATAGTACGATCACGATGAACGTCTACTCACTACCCAAAGTATGCTAGATATAACTAAGGCTGTTAGAATCCCAACAAGGCACCAAAAAGATAGCAATATCAAAAGATTGGACATGAATAATATCCCACAAATTGAAGAGGGATACAACGCTGATCCTCAAAAATCATTTACAAGCATTTCATGATGCATGTCACTTGCAAAACATAGAAAATGAGTGTTAAAAACTCAAGTTGTTTCCACGGACACTAATGAAGAAAGCGGAAAGCTAGTACTGGTCCTTAGAATCAAAATCCATTTGCCAATGGAGTACCATGTTAGAACTGTTCAATGATAAGTATTAAACATACTCCCAAGTGTCCAACCTGTGAAAGCAAATCCAAGGATGGAAACAAGAAGGACATGAACCCTTGGATGCTATCATGGACCGATATTATGCACTATTACATTGTTTCCTAGGCCATGATTATTCATAGAGGGAACAACTACGCCTTCTCATAGATGGGCTTAAGCACGAAACACAAAGAACCCATGGGACTTATGCCCAAGGAAGGCTATTTGAGCTTAGGGTCCATCAAGTACAAAGATTGTTGGAGCAAGTTGCTAAAGAGGAAGGTGAGTTAAGGAAAAGAAAGAATGCACAAGAATATAACAGAGATCCTTCCCTCTAAAAGAAGGGAGTTAGATTTTGTGAGGATGAAGAAGAGTCACCACTTAAAGAGATGGTAAATAGGAATACCTTGCCCATTCAAAAACTTGCATTAAAAGTATCGGCAAAGGTGGACCAAATGTGCGACTCCCTAAATAATAGATTTCAAATAGTTCTCAAAATAGTAGAGGAGTCTAGAGAGAAAGGTAGTGATCGAGAAAGGAGAAAAAAGAGAGAAGCTGAATATGCACATAACAAAGGTAAGGGCAAAGTTTCCATCATCGAAGAGGTTGTGGATTCGGATATAGATAATGATGGTGGATGTGAGATATGCCAATATAACCATCCTAAGGGATGTTGCCCTGTAATCTTACATCTGCAGGAGTTTGGGGTGTATGCACTAAACCCATGATTAAATAAAAGGCAAACACCCCGAAGGTTACCTTATCCCCAATGTAACCTAAGGTAGTTCCACCAACCTTTGATGTATTATCCAAGTGGAACTCCACCACAACCAAATGAGAAGCATCAATAGTGGTAGCACCCAGAATCATGGGGAATGCCACCACCACGTCAATAGTACCCTTACCATCAATCCGACCCATATGGATACTACGTGCAGTAGCCAATCTATCCATGTGAGTCTATTAGCCATGTTAAATCCCAACCTCACTACCAAACCCATGAGTATTATAGAAATCCTTCTCCTAGGGGTGATGTTCCACAAACATACTATCCTTCTCATCCAGCTACATCTCTTCCATCCTTAACTCCATTACCACCTACTCGAGCCATGCAAGGTGAGCTCCCTGCCCAGCCACAGTAACATAATGCTACAAGGGTTCTTAATCCTCACCATACTATTCATTTGGACAATCGCATAAAGAGGAGACATTTCTTTAGAACCAATAGTCCAACCAAGTCCTTACAGCCGTAAGCGGCTAATTGTCCAAATGCCACACCATCATTCAAAACTTTGAAACTCCATTCAAACCAAAGACCACATTCAATGCACATGGTCATGTTGATGCATGCCCTTATCAATTGGATTAAGGCTGGCCATCTTCTTAGGAAATTCTCCAATCTTGGGAGTCCTCTTATATATTTACAAATTCTGGGAATGAGCCGTGCAAAGCTCTTTTGGATTTAGGTTTTGGTGTCAACTTAATTTTTCAATAAATGTACAAAGCCTAGAACTTGCCTCCATTAAAAAAGAGTAACATTCCTTTAGAGCTGACCGACCGGTTCATCACTATCCCATTAGGACTAGTGGAGGACATTGTTACCACTGTTTGTGGATGATCGTATCCAACCAACTTCCTAGTGATTCAAGTCAACATCTGTAAGGGGGACTTCCCTATCATAATGGGAAGAGCATGGCTAAGCACAATTGACGCATGCCTAAGAATACGAGATCTTTCCCTAGAAATATTAAAGGAAAATACATTTGGAAAGATCAAAAAGAAGAAAGTTCCGTGCATCGCATACAGTGACTCAGGGTGTAGTTGCATGTAGAAGTCCTAGTTTGTACAACGTTTAACATTGCCTTCATGCAACCAGTGTGCACAAGTAACTAACATACAAAAATGCCTATATGAAGCAGCCACAAGATAGGAAGGCACCTAGTGGTTGACAACTGACCAAGAGAGCAACTCAACTATATGCATGGAACCAACTGAGGGTTTTACTTGCGCTTACATCGATAGCATAGACACATTTGAGCAAGTCCATCGCCAACTTCCAAGTCTTAACATTGAAAATATCAATTGGGAAAAGTTGGAAATCCCTGACAACTTTAAGTAAGAGCCCTTGGAGTTAAGACTATTGCCCAACAGTATGGAGTATACATTTCTCAAAAATGAAAAATCTATAATTATTAATACTAGGCTTGCTCCTCAACAAAAAGAGAGACTACTGAAAATGGTGAACAAATGGTCAAAAGCCTTTGCTTGGTCATATCCCAAATTAATTGGAACAGACCCTAGGATATGCTAACATAGAATTTACACTGATCCCTACATAAAGTCTCGACCACAACCGTAGAGGCGATTGAACCCAAAGCTTAAGCAAGTGGTTAAAGAAGAAATTGAAAAACTTCTAAAAGTTGGGTTCATCTACCCCATTGTTGATAGCGAATGGGTTAGTCCATTAGTTATTATGCCAAAAAAGGAAGGTAAATGGAGGTGTGTATAGACTTTAGGCTACTAAACATGACAACATTCAAAGACCACTTTCCATTGCCATTCGTCAACTAAGTCTTAGACACCATTGCAGGGTATCGCTACTATAGTTTTCTAGATGGGTATAGTGTATACAACCAAATCCAAATAGCACCAAAAGACCAAGCCAAGATCACGTTCACAAGCCCTTGGGGGACATTTGCATACAAATAGATGCCATTTGGCTTGTGTAATACTCCTGCAATGTTTCAACATTTGGTTCTAAGTATCTTTTAGCAGCCAATAGGGAATGGTGTAGAAGTATTCATGGATGATTTCTCCACCTACGAAATGAACTTCAATCAAGCATTGGACTGATTAGAGAAAGTAACTAAAATGATGTGTTGAAACCAATTTAAGGCTCAATTGGCAAAAAAGCCATTTAATGGTCCAAGAAGGTGTAGTATTAGGACATAAGATTTCACAAACAGGGATAGAGGTAGACCCTAAAAATATTAAAGTCATCCAAGGAATCACGCATCAACCTAAAACTGTAAAGGACATCTGATCATTCCTTGGACACATTGGCTATTATAGAAGATTCATAGAGAACTTTTCAAGGGTTCCAAAACCATTGGTTGAACTAACGAAAAAGGACGTACCTTTTGAATGGACCAGATAATGTGAGTTAGCTTTTCAAACTTTAAAACAGAAGCTTGTAGAAACACCTATTCTACAAGCTCTTGACTAGTCCAGACCATTCCACATCATGACTAATGCATCCAACTATGCTTTAGGAGTTGTACTTACATAATTAGATGACCAAAAACATCCTTCTTACATACACTGTGCAAGTAGGAGTATTTCTTGTGCACAACTAATGAATCGTGATCCATTTGGTTATGATATCGGATCCACGATATCGCATACACAATATCAGGTATGCAATATTGCAGCCCAGCAACGATATCGAATACACGATATCATGACTCCTGCGTGAGCCTATAAATATACATGTAGGTGCACGAGAGAAAGGAGGTTAGAAGTTAATTTTTAGAGTCAGTTTAGTGTAGGATCTTTTTGTCAGTTTTTCCTCTCAACACTCTCTCCCAGTGCATGCCACAGTGTGATGATTGTAATTGTACAGCATCCTTTATTTGAGTGTGACGTACTTGGACATGCACATGACTGTCAATAAAGATCAAGATTACTTCATCATTGCAACATTCACTTAGTTTAATTATTTAATTGCTATTGTTATTTATTTCTTTCATAGTTAATATCTCTTCACCCTAAACTCTTTAAACGTAGAATGAGTACGACTTAATCATAAGCATTTAAGTGTGACTACTTGGTAACCCAATAGCGTACCTAGGATCTACACTTGGTAATCCCAGTAGTAGTTGTGCACAAGGTCCAAGATGTATATGGATGATTAAGGAACAGATGCTCATTGCACTTAGGATGAGCTAGTTGTGGTATCTAGATAGATACTCACTGATTGCAATTTGTTGTCTTCCCACCTAGACTAGTATTTGCTTTGTCACTTATGGTTTAGTCTAGAGTGAGGTGTATGATATGTTCCTAAACTAGTGCTACTCCTGGAGGTGATGGAAGATAATCTTAGCTAAGCTAGGAGGAAAAAGGGAGAGAGAGAGAGCTATACTAAGAGGAGAGAGGGAGAGAGAATCTAAACTAGCCTAAGTGCGATGGGCATCTATTCCTTAATCATTCATGCACGTCTTGGACCTTGTGCACGACTACTACTGGGATTACCAAGTGCAGATCCTAGGTATGCTACTAGATTACCAAGTAGTCACACTTAAATACTCGTGATTAATTCATACTCATTCTGTGTTTAAGGCATTTAGGATGAAGAGATATTAACTATAAAAAAAATAATTAATTAAGTAATTTAAACTTAAGTGAATGCTGCAATGATGAAGTAATCTTGATCTTTATTTCTGATCATGTGCATGTCCAAGTACATCACACTCAAATAAAGGATGTCATACAATTACAATCATCACACTGCGGGCATGCACTCGGAGAAAGGGTTGAGAGGAAAAGAATGATGAAACGACTCTACTCTAACACTAAACTAACTTCTAAAACTAACTTCTAACCTTCTTTCTCTCGTGCGTCTACATGTATATTTATAGGCTCACACACGAGTCACAATATCGTGTATTCGATATCATTGTTGGGCTACAATATCATGTACTTGATATTGTGTATGTGATATCGTAGGTTCGATATTACAGCCAAATGGATCGTGATTCATCATACCCCCACGACTAAATGAAAACTCGTCCTCGAGTCAAAATGAGAACAAGCTCCATTGATTACATAGTGTATAGGTATGGGATAATTGACTAACGAAATTTATTCATGCTGCAGTGGAGAACCCAGTAAAACAAAATTGGAACATAACACAAAAAAATGCAAAAATCTCAGAATTACAAAATTGGATGAAACTCATGTGGTTCCTGGTGGTGGTGGCTTCTCCATGGGTTGCTTCTCTTTTTCTTGTGCTCTAGGTGTTGGGATTTGATGGTGTTGAAGTAGTGCCTGGAGCCTTTCCTCTTTAGTTTAGGGATCCTGTGCTGTCCATGCTGATGCTCCAATGTTTGATCGAGTCGGCACCTCCCATGGACATGGTAGTTGCAGAAACATTTGATTGGCCTTGACATACCAGGCCGCAAACAATCATCATTCCTCCTCATAGGCTCTGACTTTATTCTTGTACTCTTGAAAATCTGTAAGCCATCGATCCAAGTCTGTTGCAACATCATTTTATCCTTGGTAGCTTGCTTTAACCACCTCCAATTCAGAATTTGTGACTTCTAGCTTTTGCAATGTTTTCTTCTGTTCTATAAACTTTGCTTCATACTTGGTATAGATGGTAGCTACCTAATTCTTGAGCTCTATCCTCAGGTGCCTTGCTGTCAACATGGCTAGATTATCATACTGCAGATTTACCAACTCCATGTACTCTATAAGATCCTGAATCTACAGGTCCCAACTCTTAAGTTTCGACTAGTGGGCAAATGCATATGTGTCCAATATGGCCCTCCAATTAGTGTGTTGAGCATTGAAAGTGTTGATGTGGGCCTTGGCCATATGGATCTCTTTCTCAATGATTTGTTTGTACATTCCCACCTAGTCTCGGAAGTGCTTTTTTAACTTTTCATGCTACTTGGCCTCATTCTGCCACGTGCTTATTTTGATGGTTGTCTTCTGATGGATGGTGCATAGCTCCTCCATTGAGAGGGTTCAATTTTCTCTGGCCAAACAATTCATATTTGCATACATGATATTGGGTATGCGATATCACAGCCCAGCAACGATATTGGATACGCAATATTATGACTCCTGCATGAGCCTATAAATATACATGTAGGTGCACAAGAGAAAGGAGGTTAGAAGTTAGAAAAGAAAATAATAATAATAATTGCAATTACTAATAATAATTGAAATTAAGTCACACAAAAATTCACATACTATGTCTCTTTCACAAGACTATGATAATGCAACAACTAGTAAGGTAATTCATTGGAGAACCAATGAGTTGTATGACAATGAAGATGAAGTTTGGAGTACCCAATCTGATGTAGGGGTTTCCTATTAACATAAATGAAGACAACATTGTCCTAACTCATGAATGCATAACCTACCTAGTGACGATGAACCCCTACTGGCCACTACAAGCCTAACACAAATACAAGAGGTTGTTCAAATATCCCGCAAGCATCGTAAAGAAAGTTGTCTACCCAATCTTGACTTAAACAACTTTCCTAAGTTTTCAGGAGGCTACGATTTAGATCTACAACAACATTTTACAAACCTTCTAAGATGCTTGTGCATGGAACAACATTGATAATGGATGAAAAAAACTCAAACTCTTTCCTATGACACTTGTTGGCCATGCAAAAGTATGATATAGGTATTTAAAACCAAAATCAATCCGACATTGGCCAACAATGATGGAACTCTTCAATGAAAGATATCAAACTTATGCAAGAGTGTCAGCCTTGAGGAGACAAATCCAAGAGTGGAAACAAGCACAACATGAACCCTTAGACATGGCCTTAGATAGATATTATGCATTGTTAAACAATTTCCTAGGCCATGAGTTCTCTGAGGAAAGGCTAATGTGCCATATCATAGATGGGCTACGTAATGAAACAAGGGAAATCTTAGGGATGTAAACCTGAGGTCAACTATATGAGCTCCAAACCCATCAACTCCAAGAGCTTATTAAGCAGGTAGCAAAGGAAGAAGGAGAAATGGCTAAGTGGGAGAATGTTGAAAAATCTCAACAAGCCCAAAACCTTAATTCAACAACGACCCATGATTATGAAGAGGAGAAATCAACTCACCTTAATGAGGTGGAACCATCTTTGCCAACACTACAATCATTGGATGAAATTAAGGCAAAGATCAATAAGATGATGGAATGGATGCATAAAAAATGTAGAGAATATGCCCACATTATTGCAGGTAGAGTCATGGCGAACCAAGAAGTGTTCCAGAAGGTTTTGCACCACAGCATCTCACTTCTCCTCAATTTCAACATTCTCATCTTTCACCTCCTTCTACATTGCCACCAAGTGTTCCAGAAGGTTTTGCACCATAGCATTGACCTGCGAATGTTACTTGTGCTTCTACTGTCAACAGCGGTGGGAATCATCCACAACATCATAGGTGTCCCTTCTTTTGGCATGACCATAAGAAGGGACAGCACAAATATGAGCCCACTACATCCTCCAGCTTACCACAAGTTCAACACTATGGTGCATCCTTCTCCTTGAATCCAACACCTCATGTTACTTTATCTAGGCCACCACTCATACTCCAGCAACCATATGGCCCAATGACTATAGCCATGTAGGGAGACATACTGATCCTTGCATAACATCTTATGATCAAGGGTTCCATAGTGGATCAACGACTCATCAATTAACTACATCTTATAAATTTCCCCACTATGCTTACTATAATCAAGTGTGTGAACCCTAATGGGGTAAGTATGATCAGGTCCTAATATTTTCAACATGTAAGGATCCCAATTCTTCATTTATTAGTCCTAGTGATGCTCAACCATTTAGTTACGGGGGATACCCTCCATTCTAAAAACAAGCAGGATTAATAAATATTTTTTTCATTTTTCTTTAATTTTACAATTTTTTGTTTTCTAGTTTTTCATCTTTCAGTTTATTGTTTTGTCTTTTTGTCTTTTTATGAGTAATCTCATCTACAAATAAAACACGTATGTGACACAATTGGTTGAGGTGTTGTTCTATGCTATCAAGTCTTAGATGATTAATTATTTGGACAGAGAGCCCACAACATTCACTCCCCCATTCTATTAATAAGAGGTTCCACTGTGGGTACAATGATATCCATAATCATTAAAACTTAAAATAATCTTATGTTCATTATACCCAAAGTGAAGAAGGATGGACTAAGTGAGAATGACCAAGGTGTGATATCAAGGGGACTTGTGGATTCTCTTTGGTAACATTTGTAGGAGTTATCATGTAGCTTGGTTGTACTAAGATCCTTTTAGATCTAATGAAAAATGGAAGTAAGAGTAATTAAAAGGTACTCAATCAAGGCAACTCAATGATATTCTAGGGGGTCCCACTAGAAAGACATGCACCCATGCCTGAAGGTAGGAGGCTTCTCTAGCTTAAGCATTCATTCCAAAAAAAAAAAGAGAAAAAAAGAAAAAAAAGTACCACAAAGAAAAATCACTCCTCCCTTGTATGAAATGCCAAGTGATCGTACACCTTGCTTTCATGGTGCTCTTATGGTTGTCCATCATTGGATGAAGCAATGTGATGTCACTGATCAGAGGAATGGACTTGGTTCTAATTTTGGAGTGACAAGTTAATGACACATTCATCATGCTTACACTGAGGATTCATTGTGCCCTGAGTCAGTTACCTAATGTCCCACTCTCTGCAATCCCTTCTACAATTCACCTCATCTCGTTGTTCATGAATTGGCGACTTGTGTCTTGTGTAGCATTCGATTCATACCTCATCACGGTGATATTTACATGTGTGTGTTTTGTGGAATTGGTGTAGATTACACTTAACCCTTTGAGTGCCTACGTACATTTTAAGGTGTGGTTATGCAAGGGCATTATAGGTTGGAACCTTCTTTGGGGAGGATCCACTTGCGCAACCTGTGTAATTTGCACTTATAACACATCTTCCACACATCATTTAATACCCTCTAAGTATTACCAATGTTCTTATTTCCCTTATTATCCTTCTGATTCAAACATTCCTATGAGCTAACACATGTCCTTTTTCACCCTACTTTTCATGATTTTCATTGTTCGATTTTACACTATTATATACTTTGTGCCTTCAAGCCTAGTTCGTATTACCCTTGATCCCTTTACATTGACCTACACATCCTCAGTTTATGCCCTAGAGTTTCAAAAAAATTCAAACATTTTGTAAATTTTTCAAGTGTCCTATTTTCAATAGGATGTGATATCGGGTCCTCGATATCGAGTCCGATGTGATATTGGGTCCTTTCTACTAGGTATGCGATATGACATCCTTAAAATATATATATACATGGACCCCCTGCACCTATCAACATCATTTGTAACTGTTCACATGGGAGAAGTTTTCTAAATTTTCTTCTATGACTTGCGATTGCGCATCTCTTGCTCAAATAATCATAACTCGCTCGTTGGTGCTCCGATTTTCATTCCGTTTGAACCTACTTGAACCTGGAGTATTTAGCTTAGTCATGGGGAAGGGGTACATACTGAATTGTGCATAATTGTTTTTAAAATTCATCATTTCCTAAAGGATATTATCAAGGGTAATTAATTGCCAAAAACAATTACATCCCCTTATCCAGGAAACAAGACTTTGACACCACCTAAGTAAAGTGGACCAAATATTAAAACCTTTTGGGGGTATTTTTCTAACTTTAAAATCACACAGAATCAGAATAAGCTCATTAAGGTAGAAAGTAAGGTATAACTTAACTTTGGCAGGCAACCTTACTAATGATTGGCCCTGTGTGATTGCAGATGACCCCAAAGTGTGGACAATAAGAAGGTCGCTCTCAAGGTGTGTTTAAGCAACCCAAAGTGTGGACAACAAGAGAGGTCCCTCTCAAGGTGTGTTTAACCTTACTAATGATATGCCTATTGAACAACACATAGAGTGGGAGGAACAATCGTTTAGTAATCATCAAGAAGAAGAAGTCCCTACCACTGTACAATCGAGATAGTCAAAAGGAGGAGCTACTGCAGCACCTAAACAGGGACGACACCTCACGTTGCCCTCAGAATGCATCCAAGCCATCCACAAAAGGTCCACATCAACTACAGTGATCATGGAATTGAACTTCAAACCTTTCACGAAATTTTCTCTTGAGGCCATTAGGAACCACCTCAAAGGGTCCCCATTATGGCCTATACTCTCCGAAAGTGGTGCTTGGTACTTAGGAGAAAAGTATCAATTTTCACACAATATAGAAGAAGGCACCACAATTGACATTTGTGGTGTGTCTATTGATTTTTCTATCCAAGCCATTTTGGAAGTGTTAAACATTTTGAATACAGGGCCAAAGGTTTCTCATCTTTCTACTCACTCTAATGCTGATGCGCAATGGGTTTGGCTAGACAGGGTATATGGTAAGGAAGATAAGACCTATGGGGAGCTAACATTGGAAGAGAAGATATATTTTAAAATTGGAACCTATCACATCTTTCTCACAAAAGGATTAAATAGAATTTCAACATATGTGGCAAGAGGAAGCATGATATTGATGGGAAAGGTTAATGCTAACCTACCTCATTTATATTTCATGGAGATTTTAAGGTGGTTTGAAAAACACAAGATAGGGAAGTTTGCATTGCCCTTCCCTTGTCTCATCAGGAAGCTATGCAAGCATGCTGGTATTCGGGGATACACCAATGATGTCCTCAAAAAAGCCCAAAATGCTTCGTACGTTGAACTGCTAAAGCCACCAACAGCAAGAAAAGTTGCTAGTGAGGCACTGGGGCTAGAACAAAAATAAGAATAGACGACAAGGCCCAATACAACTCAACTTGTAGGGCCAAACCAACCTCCAAACATGGGACCCAGTCAACAACAAGAAGCAGGGCCTAGCATGAGCTTGCGAGATCAACCACCATCACCACCGCAGGATTACTGACCATTAATGAGCCACCTCAAGGCCATCGCTGAGACGATCAGTTGGGGAAGTCATGATGATGCAAATATCTTCCGCGTCATCGATGATACTGTATGGTCCACTATCTCTATAGATTGTGCACGAGGTGAGGTGTCCATTCAGACAGGAGGAGGGGATAGTTATTGGTCACAACAAATTTTAGGAAACACTGCATTCTTTCAGGTGCAACTGGAGACTGGTGAAGGGGCCACAGTGGTGGTTATGCAATACCATGATGTAGCAAGATCCATAGAGGTGGTCACAGACCACATCAAGGAATATTTTAACATTCCTGTTGTGCCATCGGTAGATTTCATAGGAGCATGGGATGCTCAAACTTTAGCCAACCCCTCAATGACTCCTACGGAGCATGAGGATGTGCTTGATCGATTGCTACAAATAGGACAGGTGATGGTGTCCTTTTTTGACATTACACAGGATGTTACGATAGCACAATTATACCTCATCTCTACCAAGGGAAAGCTGGTCATGACAGAGATGAGGGTTGAGCATGCAGAAGTAGAAGTGGCAAGACTACAAGAAAGGCTCGTGACCCTACAAGCCATGCAGCGAGATCCTTCTCAATTCATTCTTGCAGAACAGTTGGATACCTTCAGGATCGAGCAACTCAACAAATTGCTGGTGAAAAATTAAAGGGTGGTGGAAGAAAAAGAGAAGGCCTACTGGGATGCCTCCATGGCACAAGTGCAAACTTACACATAGGCCAAGGCACTCAAGGCCTTACAAGAAGAAAACAAACATCTTAGTGCCAACAATCTTTAGTTGACCTCTGTGGAGAAACAAAAGAACGTTCTCAAAGAACATTTTCAACGGTTGCGAGAATAGTTAATCAGGGTCAACCAGGACATGAACTGTTTGGCTAGAGAAAATCGAACCCTCTCAATGAAGGAGGTATGTGCCATCCATCAGAAGATGGCCATCAAAATAAGTGCATGGTAGAATGAGGCCAAGTGGCATAAAAAGTTAAAAGAGCACTTTCGAGACCAAGTGGGAATGTACAAAAAAATCATAGAGAAGGAGATCCATATGGCCAAGGCCCACAACAATGCTTTCAGTGCTCAACACACTAATTGGCAGGCCATATTGGACACATATGCATTTGCCCACCAGGCGGAACTTAAGAGCTGGGACCTACAAATTCAAGATGTTACAGAGTACATGGAGTTGGAAAATTTGCAGTATGCGAACCTAGCCATGTTGATAGTAGGGCACCTAAGGACAGAGCTCAAGAAGTAGGTAGCCACCACCTACACGAAGTATGAAGCAAAATTTGCAGAACACAAGAAAACATTGCAAAAGCTAGAAATCACAAACTTTGAATTGGAGGTGGTTAAAGCAAGCTACCAAGGACAAAAAGATGTTGCAGCAAACTTGGCTCGATGGCTTATAGATTTTCAAGAGTACAGGAATAAATCCAAGACCTATGAGGAGGAATGATTGTTGTTTGTGGCCTGGTATGTCAAGGCCAATCAAATGTTTCTGCAACTACCATGCTCATGGGAGGTGCCGACTCAATCAAACATTGGAGCATCAGCATGGATGGCACAGGATCCCCGAACTAAAGAGGAAAGGCTTTAGACACTACTTCAATAGCATCAAATCCCAGAACTTGGAGCACAAGAAAAAGGGAAGCAACCCATGGAGGAGCCACTACCACTAGGAACCACATGAGTTTCATCCAATTTTGTAGTTATGAGATTTTTGCATTTTTTTCTTGTTGTGTTCCAATTTTGTTCTACTGAGTTCTCCATTGTAGCATGAATAAATTCTGTCAGTCAATAATCCCATACCTATCCACTGTGTAATCAATGGAGCTTGTTCTCATTTTGACTCAAGGATGAGTTTTCATTCAGTCATGGGGGTATGATGAATCATGATCCATCTAGCTGTGATATCGCATACACGATATCGAGTATGCGATATTGCAGCCCAGCAACGATATCGAATACACGATACTGTGACTCCTGCGTGAGCCTATATATATACATGTAGGCACACAAGAGAAAGGAGGTTAGAAGTCATTTTTTAGAGTCAGTTTAGTGCAGGATATTTTTGTCAGTTTTTCCTCTCAACCCTCTCTCCCAGTGCATGCATGCAGTGTGATGATTGTAATTGTACGACATCCTTTATTTGAGTGTGACATACTTGGACATGCACATGACCAGAAATAAAGATCGAGATTACTTCATCATTGCAGCATTCACTTAGTTTAATTATTTAATTTTTATTGTTATTTATTACTTTCATAGTTAATATATCTTCACCCTAAAATCCTTAAATGCGAAATGAGTACGACTTAATCACAAGAATTTAAGTGTGACTACTTGGTAACCTAGTAGTGTACCTAGGATCTGTGCTTGGTAATCCCAGTAGTAGTCATGCACGAGGTCCAAGATATGTATGAATGATTAAGGAACAGATGCTCATTGCACTTAGGCTAGTTTATGTTCTCTCTCCCTATCTCCTCTTAGTATAGATCTCTCTCTTCCTTTTCCCTCTTAGCTTAGCTAAGATTATTTTCCATCACCTCCAGGAGTAGCATTAGTTTAGGAACATATCATACACCTCACTCTGGACTAAACCATACATGACAAATCAAATACTAGTCCAGGTGGGAAGACAGCGAACTGTGATCAGCGAGTAACTATCTAGATACCACAACTAGCCTATCTGTGGAGTACGACTGGATCGTGCATGAAACACTCGTATTCATATGGTTGAGCGTAGGGGTACCTTGTCACTCATCAACAACTCAACTACACCACAACAAAAAAGGAATTAATGGTTGTGGTGTTTGCACTAGATAAGTTCAGGTACTATGTATTGGGCTATAAGGTATTTGTACACAGACCGTAGTGCAATTCGGTTTCTGCTAAATAAACCAATGGTAAGCCCTCGCATCATACGATGGCTCATAATCCTACAAGAGTTTGATCTTACGATGATGGATTATAAAGGCACCGAGAATGTTGTTGCTGATCATTTATCTTGGTTAAGATGGGATAACAAAGAGGATGAATATCCACTTTCTGATTGCTTTCCTAATGAATACCTCTTTGTAGATCTAGTAAATAATCAATTAACCATGGAAATAAATTAGAATAGTAGCATTCTTACCTATCTTCTTATGCAAGAAACACCACAAGAGTTGGACACTAAAAGAAATAGCAGTTTCTTCACCAAGCCAAATATTTCATGGAAATCAATGGACACCTTTATAAGGTATGTCCTGATGGCTTGGTCCAATGGTGTGTTCCTAATTTAGATCAATTATGAGTTCTCCAAGATGCTCATGAGGATCCTTGTGGGAGTCCTTATGCTGGGAGATGAACAGCCATTAAATATTACTTGCAAGATATTATTGGCCTACATTCTTCTGGGACGTTCATCATTTCATCCAATCTTGTGAACACTACCAACGTGATGGGAAAATGACTGCTAGGATGAAGGGTCCACAATAATGGATTCAACTTTTAAAACCCTTCAACATATGGGGAATTTATTTTATAGGGCCTATTACACCAATGTCCAATGGAAAAGCCTACATTTTTGTTGTTGTTGACTATTTCACAAAGTGGGTAGAAGTAGCTGTTGTTACAGATTGTACATCATCTACCACTGCACGATTTTCTCAACAACAAATCATTACTAGGTTTGGTGTGCCTAGTGCACTTATTTCAAATAATGGTACACATTTTATGAGCACAACTTTTTGAAAGTTGATGGAACACTTAGAAGTTAAACAAAAATTGACTACACTATACCATCCTCAAGTGAATGTCAAGTCAAAGTAACCAATAGGGAGATTACAAAAATATTTACAAGAATCATTAGCAAATATAGGCAATATTGGAGCACCAAACTAAATGATGCTCTTTAGGCATATCGCTCCACATGGAATCTCCCTATAGGCTACTCTCCCTATAAGCTAGTGTATGGAAAACTTTCAATGCTTCCTATTCAAGCAGAACTCTGTACACTATCTACCACATGTGATCTCAACCTTGACATTCATCTAGCATAAAAAGAATGGATAATGAACCTTAACCTACTAGATGATAATTGATTAGTCACCCTGTCATCTAATGAATTACACAAGGCTTTTAATAAACAACATCATGACCTAAAAATTAAAAAAGTTAAGTACCAACCAAGAGATAAGGTTCTTTATTAGAACCCCACACACGTGCCACAATGCACTAAATTTCAAACACTATGGGAAGGACCTTATATTATTCATGAAACTTTTCCTTCAAGAGTCATGACGATTTACAAACATGATAGCCCAGATAATAAATTGTTGCTCAACATTCAACAAACTAAACCTTTCCATGAACCTAGAACAACCAATACCAATACAACCTCTTTTGGTAGACAACCCTACTCACTATTTTGAATCTCCTCCCTCCAACTCAGTCGTGGGGGAGATGGCCACCAATGCTAACCATTCTAAGCCCTCAACTCTTTTTGTATTTTTGTTTTATACATTTTTATTTTACACATCTTTTCAATTTTACTCATTTTTGTTTTACACCATCATTTACATTTTTACTATTTATTTTTTTGATTTACTTTCATTCGCAATATAATAAGTGCTCACAATGGTGGGTTGTACTATAATAGTGTTGATTGCTAATGTTTGGTTTTTACCTTTGAATTTTGATGTTGACATTAAGATAGGGTTCTTTTGATCAAATAGGAAATGAGTCCACATCATCCATTCATCCATTCAACTCTATGGTTCCCCTTTGTTTGGAAGTGTATTGTCCCTTTTTCCTAAGAAAAACTTAGTAGTGCACTAGTGGCTTAGTACTTTTCGAACTAAGGAAAGATTCAAATGGATTGAAAAGGATGCGACTTTAAGGGGATTCAACACATTTGTGCTGACTATTCTCTTGGGTACTTGGATGCTTTTCATGAGTCTTCTGCCACTCTGCTATTAACCAAATATCAGGAAGTTGAATGAATATAAATAAGTCTTTGCATGGTATGATTCTCATGCAAAAAAAAACTACTAGTGAGAATTCAAAGCACACACCGTAGACATAATAAAGAAACATGAGCTGCAAACACTAGTTATGGCACTGGAAAGACAAGGAACTAAGGCCCTTTCTCACTTCTTTCTTCCCTATCTTTCTCTCCTTGGAATGATGGTGACTCAATGAATGCATTCTTGTTGCTTCACGAGGATGCGTTGGTCAAATTTATTGATGCAAGGTCAGTCGATGTGGTTGGTGAGTCTGGACTTAGGATGAATTTTATTCAGTCACCTTAACCACATAATGCACAAGGGACTTTACATAACCTTGCTTTTGGAATTCCATTCCATTTCCTCCTCTCTTTCCATATTTCTTCCCATATTTCACCTCATTGCCAATTTTATGATTAGTCTATGTCTTAGTTGATGCATTGTTAGTCTTCGGTAAACTCTTGTGGGTAAGTTCGTAACCATTGTTTCCATATGTCATTCCAAGAGCCTATAGACTCTTTGGTTTGTGGGTCTATCAAGGCATAAAAGGCATGAGCCTGCTTTGGGGAGGACCCACTGACATTCCTTTTTGGTGCAATTGTTAAGTTCTTTTCCTTAAAAATTCTTTGCAATCAATCATTTCTTGTTTCATCCCCATCCATGACATCCATTTTATTAGCTTCATCGTTGTTATTTCCCTCATCTTCATTATTACTTCAATCTTTCCACCCTATTGCTATTGAAGGTTCGCTCTTAGTCATGGGGGCCCTGTCACAAATTTTTCCATTCAATCACCTATCTCACCCCTACAACTTCGGTAGTTATCAGTTAAAAACCTCTAACCCAATATCTGCCATATCCACAACCCAGCCAATGCACTTATATCCAGGTAAGGTATCAACTGCATTATGGCTTATCTATCCTTGCTAATTTGTGACTGTGTTGTGTGTGTAGATGGTGATTACATGAACAATGGACTAGGATAGGAGGAAGCACTCGGAATGGACTGGAGATGGAGCATTTACGCAAGGAACAAGCTCGGTCATGTGGCTATGGATGAACAACGGAATGCACATTTCTAACATCGATAGCAACGTGCCTCATTTTCTTTTCTCTCTCTTTTTCTCTTTAAGCTGTCAAATGAGGGTTTGGATGTCATCTATATATAGTGTTCACCACAATGGGTGTGAACACCAATGTTGTAATATGTTTGTCAATCCATTCACCGAGCACTTTGAGTCTATTATTCCCTGTCGCTATCAATTCTCATTCAATCAATAATCCCATACCTTCTCAATATTTTGTAACAAACTTTAGGATGAGTTTTCATTCAGTCGTGGAGGTATGATGAGCCACGATATCCGGGTCATGATATCAAAGCCTTCCAAGTGATATTGGACATCCAATATCGGGGTCTATCTTGTCGCCTATAAACAAGAGGTAGGCACACTTGGTTTAGATATAGTTGGTTAACTAGTCTTAGTTCCTTACCCGAACTCTTGCCTTTTTTCTTTCTTAGAGTTATAATTATTTTTGAGTGCTCGTAGTAGGAGTCATAAGTGAACGGCTCTTTATTCAAGCATTGTGTACCTGAGCACACCTTGTGGCTGGAAATAAATACAAACTTTGTGATAAACCTTGCAGTATTTAGAATAGCTTATTTAATATTATTTATAGTTATTTAATGCTTTACTTAGTTAATTAATGTTCTCTCTCTCACTCTCTCTCTCTCTCTCTCTCTCTCCTCGTTAACTCCCCCAAGTAAGCACCACTCAGCACAACCACTTTGAGCATGCGTGGAACACTTGGTAACCCAGTAACAATTAACATTTGGTAATCTCAGTAGTGTTGCACTAGTTCAGGATGTGTGCGGTAAGTGAGAACAGATGCTAATGTTAGGACTAGTTAGAGCATAGTCGATTAGTTAAATTAAATTGGTTACTTAATTAGTTCACTTCTCCCTTTGTAGCACCAGGACATAAAACATAAAAATATATAAAAATCATATACCTCAAGTTTACTTAACCATACAATCGCATTCTACAAGTAAGCTTGGGAAGAAAATGATTGACTAACCCATCCAGGTTCTATAAATGTGCATAAGTGCTTAGTCCTTGGAATTCGAACAGATTGTGCGTGTACACTCATATTCATATGGTTGAGCGTAGGGATACCTCGCAGCTCATCACATACACTACTATCATTAGTTCTTTCTTTATAGTGGTGTAATTTAATTGTGCTCCCACAATGATTCAACTTGCACAGTGGATGTAATATAGATGTTTCTTATCATCCATCTATGTGAGCACTACTTCCAATGTGTAGTTCGATGCATCTGTCATGATATGGAAAGGTTTGGACGAATTTCGTGCTCAAAGAATTGGTGTTTCTATGAGTTTCTCCTTTATCTGCTTAAAAGCATATTCACATTCATTAGTTTAGATAAAAGATGCATCTTTCTTTGTAATCTCTACCAATGACTTTGCAATCTTAGAGAAATTCTTAATAAATCATCGATAGTAGCCAATCTGTCCAAGGAATGACCAAACATCTTTAATGTTCTCTGGTTGGCATGTTATTCCTTGGATGACCCTTATCTTTTTTGGGTCCACCTCAATTCCTTTCTATGAAATTTGGTGCCCTAGCAGCCTTCTTGGACCATGAGATGGCTCTTTTACCAGTTGAGTCACAAGTTTGTTTCTACATCTTTTCAATACTTACTCAAGTCTGTCTAAGGCTTACTCAAAGGTAGCTCCATAGGCGGAAAAGTCATCCATGAAGACTTCAACACCACTACTAATCTACTATTGAAAGATACTAAGGACCAAGTGATCAAACGTTGCAAGGGCATTGCACAAACCAAATGGCATCTTACAATATGCAAAAGTCACCCAAGGACTCGTGAATGTTGTCTTGGCCTAGTCTTCAAGTGCAATTTGGATTTGGTTATAGCCACTATAACCATCCAAGAAACTCTAGTAAGAATGCTCAGATATGGTGTCTAACACTTGATCTACAAATGGAAAAGGAAAGTGATCTTTAAATGTCACCAAATTCAACAGCTTGAAGTCGATGCAGACTCACCATTTACCATCCTTCTTTGATACTATTATGAGTGGGCTAACCTACTTACTATTCATAATTGGATAGATGAACCCTACCTTGAGGAGTTGCTCTATTTTTTTTTGACGATTTGCTCCAATTTGGGATGTAACTACCTTTTAGGATTCTTGGCTAGGTCAATGTAAATGCGATGCTGGCATATCCTTGGATCAATTCCAATTAGCTCAAGATATGATCAAGCAAAGGCTATTGATCACTTCTTTACCACTTTCAACAACTTTTCTTTTTTTCCAAGAGCAAGGTTGGCATTAATTATGACCAGTTTACCATTCTTCAAGAATGCATACTCCATACCAACTGATAACGTTTTTAGTTCTAAGGGCTCCTACTTCAAGTGATCAGGGATTTTCAACTCTCCCCAACAAGTATCATCATCTTCAACAGAGAGTTGGGAATGAACTTGTTCAATTTTGTCCATGCCTTTAACATATGCATAACTTAGACTCTCAATTATCTTCATGCGCAGTGTGCTACTATCTGAATCAGCTATCAACCACTGGGTGCCATCCTATTTTATGACTACTGTGTATAGACACCATTGAATGTTCATTTCTTATGCACACTAATTGCATGCCTTAATATATGTACTCTTGATTAACCAAATCTTTTGCATGCAATTGCACCCATTGTCGTTGTATGTGATGCATGGAATATGCTTCTTTTCAATCTTGCCTAGCTCATTTTCCTTAGATATTTCTAAAGATAGGTCCCTTATACTTATTTGTGCATCGATCGTGCTTAACCAAGCTCTTCCCAAGATAATGGGGAAGTCACTTTTATATTTTTTCACTTTGATTACTAAAAAATTAGCAGGATATGACCACCCACAAACTGTGGTCACAATGTCCTCTACTAATTCTAGAGGGATAGTAATCAACTAATCTGCTAATTATAGATGAATGTTACTCTACTTGAGAGGTGGTAGGTTCCAGGCCTTGTACATATCATGAGAGATGAGATTAACTTCAGAACCTAACTCAAGAAGAGCCTTGCATGGCTCTTTTCCAAAAATCTATAAATAAATGAGTGGACTTCTTAGATTAGATCTTTTTATAAGAAGATTGCCAGCATTGATCCAATCATAAATAGCATGAGTAAGCATGACAATGCGGATCTGAGGTAGCACTTTGTTTAAAGGGCATTTGAGCTATTTGATGCAAAGGATGAGGATGATGGAAATGTAAGGAAATCAGCCAAAGTAGGTTGTGAGGATTGGAGAGGACTACTGGGCTAGAAGAAACGTCTTTTCCTAGATCAATTGTTTAGATCACTTGGCTGAAAAACTAGTTGTGAGTGTACAGCCCTCATATCATTTTGTTGTTGCAACTGTGGAGGAATCTCACCCTACATGGACAAAGTAGGAGGTCACTGGGTTGAAGGTGAAGGTGTTTGTACAAAGGGATGTGGAGGATGATAAGGATATGAATATGTGTTTTCCCCTCGAGTAGATGGTGAATGTGTTCAGTGGTACTCTAGAGGGTAATAGTGATGCTGGAATGATGCATGACTTGCAGAACTTCTAGGGGAGACAGGCTACTAAACATAGTATCCATATGGATTTGGTTTCCTATAAGGGTACTGCTACCTTGGCTGTGGCATTCCCCACGATTGTGATTGGTTCCACTATTGGTATTTTTCATACGGTTGTAGAGGAGTTCCACTTGGGCAATAAGCTTGTTACTATTGGTGGAACTGCCTTAGATTGCCTTGAGGATAAAGCAATCATCTTAGTATTTTCTTACGTGCCAGATGAGGATTCAATGCATACACCCCTGACTCTTATAAGTGTGACATCATAGGGCAACATCCCTTTGGATGTTCCTATTGATATATGTCACATTTAGTTTCATTATCAAAGTCAGACTCTACAACTTCCTCTACTACAGCAGCTTTGCCCTTACCTCTTTAATAGGCACGTTCAACTTCTTTTTGCCTCCTGCGATTACAATCACTATTTTGCTCTTTGGAATCCTTAAAAATATTTAAAGCAGTTTGAAATTTCTCATCCAAAGAGTCCCATAACTTATCAACCTTGGCCGACATGTTAGAAATAAATTTTTGAATGGGCAAGGTCTTTTTGTTTACCACTTCATTGAGTGCTGACTCCTCCTTGTCACAAAATTGGACCTCTCATTTTCTAATGGACAGGTCCCTATTATATTCTTTAGCACTTTTTCTTTTTCATAACTAACCTTCTTATTTTGCTACCTACTCAATTAATATTTGATCTAATGAGCTCTTAGTTCAAACAACCTTCCTTGGGCATACACCCCAAGGGCTCTTCTTGTTTCAGCTTTGAGCCCATCTATGATGTGATGAAGTTGTTCCCTCTGAAAATAACCATGGTTAAGGCATCGATGTAAGATTGAATAGTATCAACCCAAGGCGGCATCCAATGGTTCATGTGCTTCTTATTTCCAACCTTGGATTTACCTTCTCAAATTAGACACTCTAGAGTACATCTGATATTTTTCATTGTAGAGTTCTAACATGGTACTTCGTCTACAGATAGATTCCAACTCCAAGGACTAGTACCAACTTTCAACTTCCTTGATGAGTATCCTTGGGAAAAGCTTAAGTTTTTTCCACTCACTCTCTATGTTTTGTAAGGCACATGCATATTGAAAAGCTTGTAGATGTGTTTGCAGATCAACGTTATATACGCAAATCTTGGGATATTGTTACAATCTAGGCACTTGATCCAACTATCCTTCATATGTTTGGTTGGGATTTTAACTGCCTTTGCAACATTGAACATACTTTGAGTTGCTAGTAGAGGTTCATCATCATCACTATTTCGATGATGGTTTCAGCCACCCCTTCAATTTTTGTGGCCATCACAATCATTATTATCCTGGTGATCACCTTCATCATGGTTATTTTGATGGTAGTTTCCATATGAACCGTTAGATGAAGAGGAATGTTCAAAATTAGATGAAGAGGATGAAGAGGAAGGTGGACCACCACCGCCACAGCCACCATGGTGTTTGCCACCACTTTTACACTTATTATAGTCCCCATCTTTAGTTCCTTTATCATAGTGATGCTTGCATGAATCCATACCTTAGCTACCACTATTTCTTGAACCCAGTTTATGAATCATGGATCATAGGGGCAGGTTCACACCCTCACCATTAGTACCAAGGGGTGAAGAATCTTCATGTTGAGAACCCTCAAGGGAAGGATCCTCTTTGTCCACTTGATCTAGTAGGAACAAGGGATTATTGAAATGTTTTTCCTTCATAGAATCATGGAGCTTCTCCTGATGCTGATCTCTTTTGCATTGTGTTTTAGTTGGATAGTAGTTTCGAATGTCATATCCATCCACAACGTATTCTTCATGAAGATCTACTATGCCCAACTTCTTAAGGATTTTAAATAACATTGCGAGCACAAATCTATCAAAAGGTAAGATGATATTTCCTTTCATATCACACCATCANAAAATGATAAATAAAACTAGACTACCAATGTCATCAATTAATGAGAGCGGTTACTCTAGTAGTTATTTTAATTATTAGAGTAGTTACTCTAGTGGTAACTCTAGCAGTTACTCTAATTATTAGAGTGGTTACTCTAGCAGTTATTCTAATTATTAAAGTGGTTACTCTAGCGGTTACTTTAGCAGTTATTCTAGTTATTAGTTTGGTTACTCTAGCGGTTACTCTAGTAGTTATTCTAATTATTAGAGTGGTTACTCTAGTGGTTACTTTAGCAATTATTCTAATTATTAGAGTAGTTGCTCCCAAGTCTATAAATACAGTGCCCAGGCACACAATTGGGGAGAAGTCTTTTAACAGTCAAGTAGTGAAACTCTTGTAGTCTATTTGAAAGTTAGAGTATTTTCCAAGTGCTTGCAGTAGGAGGTCTAAGTGTGGATGGATCTTTATTCGAGCATTGTATACCTAAGCATACCTTATGTACGGCAATAAAGATGAGCTCTTTGATTCATCCTTACAGCACTTGAGATTTGTTTTATTACGCATTTCTTTTATTTTATTTTCTTATGAATTTATTTTATTTTATTTTATGCACTTTACATTTCTGTTATTAACACAGAAATTCATTTTGATCAATTAAGCAAATCGTTAAATTACACAAGCATGACCACTTCGAGCATGCGTGTAACGCTTGGTAACCTAGTAACGATTCGTGTTTGGTAATCCTAGCAGTGTTGCATTGGTTTAGGATGTGTACGACAAGTGGGAATGGATGCTAGTGTTAAGATTAGTTAGAACTTAGTTAATGAGTAGTTCAGTTACATTAGTCACTTAGTTACTTCTCTCCTTCCCTACTAGCGCAGGACATAAAAACATAAAAGCTATAAAAATCATATATCTCAAGATTACTTAACCATACAATCATGACAAACAGGTAAGCTTAGGAAGATAACGATCAACCAACCTATCCTTGCTCCACAAGGGTGCATAAGCACTTAGTCCTTCGAATTCGACCAGATCATGCGTGAAATGCTCGTATTCGTATGATTGAGTGTAGGGGTACCTCACCACTCATCAAATGGTATTCACTTAGACCTAAATAGCACACGTTCCATAAACAAAGTTCCCAAAAATAGTTCTAATAATGAGCAGCGAGGTACCCCTATGCCCAACCATAGGAATCATGAAGCGTTCACACGTGACACAATCAAATTTTATAGAATTTATCATTTCCAGTGCACTAGTCCTATAGGAAGTGAATCTTGTCCTAAGGTCAATCATTGTCCTCCCAATTACACTTATGAGATACATTGGTATGCTTAAGTGTAACTGAGGCATCTGATTTTTATCATTTTGTATTTTATAAGTGGTGCTCAAAATGTAGATAAAGGAAATTTGATTAACTAATCTAAATTAACTAATTACTGGAACTTAACTAGCCTAACATAAGCATCCAATCTCACTTTCTGTACACATCCTAAACCCATGTATCCACTGTTGGATGACCAAGCGCTACGCTAATAAGCGTACCAAGAAATAATGCTACTAAGATTACCAAGCGAATACATGTTATACTCGAAGTGGTCATACTTATGTGTGTAATCTATCTTACTTAATTGCTTTATTAATGTAATAACTAGAAAATACTTAATAACTAATTAAAAACATTAAATGCATAAATGAAATAGCTAATCTATCCAAAGTGCCACAAGGTTTATCAAAAAGCTCATCTTTATTGCTACACACAGTATTGTGCTCACGTACAACAATGCTTGAATAAAGATCCATATATTCAATGACTCCTATTGCAAGCACTTGGGAAAAAAATTCTAACTTTTGAATGGAAAAAATGCAAGAGCTCCACTACAACTACAATCTCTACTTGCCATAAATGTGGTTGTAAGCATGTATTTATAGCTAATTTTTGATACTGTTGAAACACCACTAATTTCGGCCTAGCACTTTAAATTGAAAATGAATCAAAACCTTTTCAAGCATTAAGAAGGAAAAATTTGACTAAGGCAGGGAGCTCACCCCCAGCTTGCCCAAGCCAGCTTGCTCACGCTATCAAGCTAGCTTACCCTCAGCAACTCCAATAGCTTCAAAATCAAGTCAAAACAGTCCAAATCTAAAGTTCTAAGCTATCCTCAAGAGCCACTGATGTCCACTTCAAGTTTCAGCATTCAGGAGTTCAAATTTTAGATCAAATGGTATAGTTTTTGAGGTCACACTACAGGTCATGCTAGGCAGTCATGCTGGGCGTGACCACAGCATGACCAACTTTTAGAGCCTTAAAACTGAGTCAAAACGACTTGATCTCAAGGGTGCAAGTTATCCTTAGGGTCCACTATTGATAACTATGGGTCCCAGCCTTTAGAAATTCTAGATTTCAGCTCAAAATTGCAAGTTTTTAAGGTCACACTGCAGGTCATGCTAGGCAGTCATGCTGGGCGTGACCATAGCGTGACCAACTTTTAGAGCCTCAAACCTGAGTCAAAATGGCTTGATTTCAAGGGTGCAAGTCGTCCTTAGGGTCCACTATTGATAACTATGGGTCCCAACCTTCAAAAATTCTAGAAATCATAAACACAAAAAATAAGAAAATAGTAACACTAATAATGAAAAATGATAAAATCATACAAAAATAAATGGCACAATAAAACACTTACAAGTGAGGAAGGCCCCAAGTTGGCCTTCAAACACCACAAAATATCCTTCTTGGGCACATTTTCCCAATCCTCCTCCAAGCCAAGATCAATGCCAGCGAGTGCTTTACCTTTGTCCACTGGGGTCCAAGTAGGGCGCTCAAGAGAAAATACACCTGTAGGAGTCTCCCCAGAGGCGGTGGTAATCGTTCTCTCCAGAGATCCCTCCACCTTGGTGCACTCAGCAAACCTATCATAAACAAACCATAAACCTAACCCATCGATGAACATCTCCACCCGATGATGTTCAACTAACTCTTCCTTCAACCACTTCTTGTATTGATGCTTGTGGTCCTTTTGGTATTAGCCCCACTTCCGTATTTTGGCAACAAAGGATTTTCAATCCTGACATTTCCTATTCAACAAATCTATCTGAGCCTTCTGCTCCGCTAAGTCCCGTGTAGCCTGCACCTTATTATTCAAGACTGTCCAATAAGGGGCATAAGTAATTTTGGATGAGCGCAATGTGCTATCACCAAACAACCTAGCAATAGCAAAGTCATATTGGGATTGGAGATCCCTTTTCTCCTCTCTCTCTTTTGCTAGAGTCTCCTTCAGTGCGTGAACCTCATCCCATAGATTTTCAATCAAACGCCTTAAGGTCCAAACTGCCTTAGCATTCTGTACGACACAACCAGAAACGACATCATAGATTGTTCTTGGAACTTGCTCAATATCCCCTGGCAATTTAGGAAGAGCATCAATATGGGTAGCTTCAAAAGGATCCCACTGGAGTTTGGCGCTTGCAAGTGCACACAAAAATTAGGCATGATCGAAAACAAACACAAAGAAACATAGTAAAACCAGACACTTAGCATAACATGTAATGTACACACGCCTAGTTCAGGATGAGCTTCTTGCAAGCAGGTGACCACCTCATCAACAATACCCGTAACAAAATCCATCTTGCTAGGCATCTCAAGCCATGGCCTCAACAGGTCAATTAATGTGGGATGGGTAGGGGAGGTTTCTTCAATTGGAACCGGTGATCCTGACGCAGCTTCTCGAAATATAGGTGCCTCAGGGATTTCAGAATCTACCCCAAAATGGTCAAAATAGTCAAGAACAACACATAAAAATTAAAAGACATGAAATCTAGATTGAGCTAAAGAGGAACATACCAAAAAGACCTTCATTGTCTGGCCTAGGCGAATCACCAAGTTGCAAATATCTGTTAAAGAAACCATTAGCGATATCCCTTTCATCACTTGAATGCCTAAGTGCATCTAAGGCCTTCACAAGTTTTGTTCCCACGTTGATTGTCCCCCCCTCCTCTTGTGTGGCAAGAATTTCCCCCTCCTCGAACATTGCTTCCTTTTCTTTTTCTTCCTCCTTAGGTATAGGAGCTAGGACCTCTCTCTCTATCTCCAAACTCTCCTCTAAAATAACAAAAGAACCTTAAAGTTAGTATAGTGTAGCTGGTAGGTATATCCAATAACATATAAACCAAAAAAGCAGATATATATAACAATAAAACAAACCACTTACCCTCAACTAGCAGTATAAACTAAATTTTCTTTGTCCTTGGGGGTCTCACGTCTAGGGCAGATTCCTTTGCACGTTCCTTCCTTTTCACCTTTGCCTTAGACTTTCCAATAGTTTCACCAATTAAGCATTTAGCCCTCTTAACAGATGTGCGCAACCTGGGTGGTCCTAAACCCAAGTTATCATGGGAATGATGAGAGCAGCTGGCCATACCTTCACTAGTAACCAATATAGATTCCCCAATATCTTTCGGTAGGTCTTGGGATCTAGTCATGCTATATAAGTGATGAATCCAAGGGTGGGATAATTGCCAACGGTCCCTCAAAATATGGTGATTATCCTCATGAACTACTAGGAATTCAGCGAACCTACGCAAGTATCCTGCAAAGAAAGCAAAGGTGAAGTGAGATTTGGCATGGATACTTGAACGTAACCTGATAATTTCCCCACAAAGGCTAGATCCTAGAAATTGTGCCCAATTGTATTGCATGCCTATCTCCAAAACTACATGCATCACACATGCAGATTCAATCCCAAGGACTCTCCCTTGAGAAAGAAATTTGGGAAATGCCCGCGCCCAAAAGATAGGATATAGGAAGGTCACTTCCATCAATAGGGTATCCTCTCGCATAGCAAATCCCTTGGGGCCCTTAGACAAACCCAACCATTGTTCAAGTTCCCTTATGACCTGTCCATCCTTAGTTGCCCTATCCACGGCTACCATGGCGTCATCCATGGGGATGTCAAACAAATCAAAAAGAAACTCACTGGTTAGGTGGAATGATACCTTCACTCCCCGAACCCGTGTGGTAAAACGAGAAGCATCACCACTGAAAGAGTCAACAATCGTAACCATCTTAGCAGTCGAAATGCTAGGAGTCAAGGCTGTAAACAGGTCCATCAAGCTAACCCGGGTGAGGCGACTAATTATCAAATTAGAAGCTCGCTTCTGTAACCACTTTTATGATTACTCTACCTCCCCATGCTTTGTAAAAAGCGTAGCCTCAGTATGCCTTGTAGTAATTGTAACTTCTTCAGGGGGAGATCACTACTGAAAAACAAACATAGACCAAAAAGTTAGAAAAGGGATGTAACGCACAATGATGCACAAAAAAGGAAAATGGAGTTAGGAGTAGTCACCTACCATCTGTGACTAGTGAAGGCGAGGTGGGCGCAGGATCAATCCTTTGAGGAAAGATTGGCCCATTAGGAGACCAATCCTTATGTAACCAACCACAGGTCTGGCAATGCTCAAAAGCTCTTGAAAATTGCTTGTGGGAGTCAACAAGGGCCATCTTGATTTGGTCTAACACTGCGACACGAATAATGGAGCCCACCATTAAAGTCTCTAGCATTGTGCGCACTAAAGTAAATCCACTATCATCATCATGCATCACATGTTCATCAAAATGGGACCTACATAAGGAAAACAACATTTGCATTTAGATGACGACATAGAATAAAAACAAATCACAAATTAAAGTAAGACAAAAAAGAGCATACCTATCCACTTTGTATACCATCCCAGGTGGGTTCTAAAATAAAGTATGCACACGGAGGGCTAGAAAAAGTGTGTTGCTGCTATTGTAATGACTACAAGCAGGCAGCTCCCACACATGAGTTAAAGGATGAGTGGATCTCAAACCCTCAGCAGGGCCTCCCTCCACTCTAAACAGTCCCTCATCGATATCAGTGATGAAGGTTAGCATGTCTTGTGTAGCCCTGGGTAAAACAATCTCAATAATATCATGAGCAATCTATCCACTTAGATGAGACCATATAACAACACTAAAATTTTGTAGTATAAAAGATAAGAACAAACTAGCGCCGAGACGAAACCATATTGCATGGGGCCCAATTCGCATGTCATGGGGAGGTGTGTCTAGCCCAAGGGGGCCAAACCAAGAAAATACCCCAACGAGCTCAATAATGAGGGAAGATTTAGGTCCCCTGCAAACAACCGAAACATTGGGTAAGTGAAAATCCAAGAACTAGCAACAGATCAACATCACATAAAACCAAAAAAAAATCGTATGAACAAATGTAATACCTCATGAGGCGAAGTGTAATCTTATGCTTACTAAGGCACATTGAAATTAGTTACAGAGCAAATCCATGTTTAAAATCTCAGAAAAATAATGTAAACAATTTAAAATCTAGAAATCATTGAACACCTTCACAAAAAGCCTAGGATTGGAAATTAAAAATTCAAAACCACATTGCCTTGGACAAAAATCAGAAAACCCATAGTCATGCTACCCAGGGAGGAAAATTTGGGAAATTTAATAATGCTACCCAAGGAAGAGAAATTGGAAATTTAGTAATTCTGCCCAAGGAGGAGAAATTGGAAAGTTAGTAACGCTGCCCAGGGAGGAGAAATTGGAAATTTAGTAAGACTGCCCAAGGGAGGAGAAATTGGAAATTTAGTAACGCTGCCCCAAGGAGGAGAACTTGGAAATTTAGTAATGCTGCCTAGGGAAGAGAAACAGAAAAATAAATGTAATGCTGCCTTAGCCGAAAAACAAAAAAAATCATGGTCACACGCTGTGCACGACAGAAAATAGAAAACTCATGGTCACGCTGTCCTAGGGCAGAAAATAGAAAACTCATGGTCACGCTGTCCCAGGGCAGAAAACAAAAAACACATGGGCACGCTGTCCCAGGGTAGAAAACAGAGAAACCGCAAGTCATGTTAATTCCATTATTTACCACTAACTCATTCCCAATTACCGTAGCCATACTTTCTTTATTTGTTATTATTATCCATTCGTTTGTTATCCGCCAAAGATTAAGGACGATAAAGGTTTGCCTAGTCTAGGTGGAGAAATCGTGGACGCATTTCCCAAATTGAAACCATGAAGCCATCATTGGGCATGGTAGTGTAGGAACCAAATCTCTCCTATGAATGAGAAGAGGAGCTTTAGTGGGGAACGAAGTTTACTAATTTTCTTTCAAAAAGCTACTGATTGAAAGATGGACAAATGCCCATATAAAATTCTAAAATCTTTTTGTACTCAAAATAACAATTATTCTGGGAAAATCCTGTAAGAATCAAAATTTTCATTTACAAGTAATGCTATCCTAGCCAAAAAACCCAAAATTTACGGGTCACACTACCCTGAAAAAGGCTTAAAATTTTGCAACACCACAATGCCCACGACTGAAATTTCAAGAGCGTTGCCCCCTTCGAAATCAAAAATTTACAGCCATTCTTGTCCCTTTTAAAATCAAAATTTTGTAATCATGTTGCTCTCCAAAAATCCGAAATCTTTATGGTCACGCTACCCTAGCTCCAAGGTCAAAATTTTTAGTCACATTACACCCAAAACCCTAAACGATAACGCCAAGAAAAGCCAAAAATTCTGTAGCCAGAACGCCAAGAAAAAGCAAAAACCTGTGCATTCACGCCCCGAATTGCAAGCCCAAAAATCCTAAGCTCTCACCCTAGGTAACGCTACTTGTAGAAATCCCAAGAAAAATTAAGGGCAAAGAATTTACCTGTGCAGGGCCTTCTTCCACGACAAAACCCTGATTTGGGGAAGACGTTGGAGGAGCTCTTCACTCTCCTTTACAAACTCTAAGGTTGCTTGATTCCTCCCCTTACCCTCAATTGCCTTCTCCTTGCCCTTGTCTTTCATGGTCACGTTGACGCTGATGCCAACGCATTGGCTCACGTTGCACTCTGAAAATTATGTCATTCTCCCAATCGCCAACAACTCACAATGACCAAAATGAAGCTGTCTTTTTCAAAATTCTCTTTTTTTCTCCCTCCCTAATAATTTAATTTTATTTATTTGATTTTAGGCCATTTTATTTTAATTCATCTTTTCATTTTAACTACATGTTGTTGTCCAAAGCTATCTTTTACCTTATGCTTGCCCAAATTCCCTTGTCATTCTAATCTCCCAAAATTGGCCCTAAAATTTCTTATGAACAAAGGAGGTAAGATGCTAAAAAAATAAATGAAAATAAATAAACATATATAAAAACACTTGAAAATTTCATAAAATTTCATAAAACTTTAAAATCTCCATGACCTTATTGTCCACTCAAAAATTTAAAATTTAAATACAGAGTTTTAAAAGTAAAAAAATTTTAAAATTTAAAAATAGTGCAAATGGCAAGTCTACAATGTGGCCCAATATGGCCTTAAACTGCCATAACTTCCATCGCATCTTCTAAATTTGTCAGTACATAGCTTAATTATCCTATGTTCTTTTTCACTTTGTAACTCTCCTACCAAAGGGAGAGTCTCTTATTTCGCTCCTATTTTAATTGGCAGGAGTGAGCACCATGGCCACCAACAACATCCTCTCAATTTTTTCTCTCAACGAACCATACGAAGATGTAGAAAGAGCAATCCGCCCAGAATCTTTGGATCTAAATCCATCCACCTATACCGATTTGATAGCCTCCACTCAAGAAACATCAGACTGGCCTAAAAATGTAGCTAAAACTCTAGATCTAGAAGCTAACAATATCACTGTAGATCCTCTGGTTAAAATCCCCATTACCACAGTCAATGACGATGCTCAAACCCTGAAATTAAGTGCCTTACTAGACCCGCAACTCTTAGGTGAAATCACTCAGGTTTTAAAAGACAACATAAAAATGTTTGCATGGTCATATACAGACATGTCGGGACTAGACCCCTGGATCATCCAACATAACATTACTCTTGATGAAAAAATTAAACCAGTAAAGCAAAAGGCACAAAAGGTTAGACCCGAAGTGGCATTAACAGTCCACACTGAGATCACAAAGCTCTACCAAGCCGATTTCATCCGAGCCGTCGACTATTCACATGGCCTAAGATTACCACCAAGAAAGCTTACCGAACTATGCAGCCTCCAAGGACCAAGAAACTAGGAAACCCTAAACCCTAAACCAATATGCAACCACCAAGAAACCTTACCGAACTATGCAGCCTCCAAGGTAGGCTGCAATTCATTAGACGCTTTATTGAAAGGCTGACGGATAAGTTGAGTCCCATGCAACATCTATTATGAAAGAATGTACATTTGCAATGGACTCAACAATGCCAAGAAGCATTTGAGAACATAAAACAAGAGTTGGCCCAGCTACCAACTATTTATCCTCCACAAAGTGAAATACCTTTCTACATCTATCTTACAACTTGCAATTCCTCCATCGCATCCATGCTTTATCAAAAACATCAAGATGGAGCTGAGATCCATGTATATTATCTAAGCCACGCTTTAAGAGCCTATGAATAATGATACAACGACGTAGAAAAATCATGCCTCGCCCTTGTCTTCTCCTTGAAGAAATGGCAGCATTATCTCTTCCGTAATCAGGTTTACATCATTTGCAAGGATAATGTTCTCCATGCCATCACTAATAACATCTATGAGTCAACTAGGTTAGCTAGGTGGAAAGCGATGATCAAAGAGTTTGATTTACACTATTTCACTCAATCTTCCACAAAAGGTCAAGTAATAGCCACGCAACTAACTGTCTCGCTGACGCACGATCAAGCAATGATAAACCCCAAATTCCCAGATGAAAATGTTAACAGTATAGACATCGTACCTGATGATTATGAGGCAATCCTCTACTTCGATGGAGCTTCAACCTCTCAAGGAGGAAGTGCTACAGCCATTTTAACATACCCCTTTGGGGAAATCCAACCTTCTACCTACTACTTAAACTTTCCTTGCACCAATAATGTAATAGAATACAAAGGTCTTCTTAGAGGCCTTCAAGTAGCATTAACTTCGAGAATCTCACGCCTTGTAGTTCGAGGTGATTCGCAATTAGTTATTAATCAAGTCACTGAGGTCTACACATGCAAAGCTCTCCATTTACAACTGTACTGTGATTTGACCAAACATCTAGAGAAGCAACTAGTAGAAGTGGATATACAACACGTCCCTAGAAGCAAAAACACTGTCGCTGATGCACTTGCCACACTAGCCTTAAATATAACACCTAAAATGTTCCATGCATTACCTAGTTCTATAACTAGTTGTGCCAAACCTGTAATTAACACTCTAAATGAAGTACATGTAGCATCTATTAGTACAACAAATGCAATAGAATGGTTTGATGACATAAAAGAGTATCTTCTAAGAGGAGAACCTCCACAACACTTGACAAATGTTCAAAAAGACGTCGTACGAAAACGTTCCCACCAATACGCATTAATAGGAGATGCCTTGTGTCATAAATCATATGAAGGCATTCTACTAATGTACATTAGTAGCATTAACGGTCAAACAGTTGTAGAATAAATCCACAAAGGACTTTGTGGAGGACACATAGCACCTAAAGCAATAGCAACAAAGATTAGGTGCTTAGGTTACTACTGGCCACACATGGAATACAATTGCATCTCCAAGGTTAGAACATGTGACATCTGCCAAAATCATGGTAATCTAATACATGTGCCACCTAACGAACTACATACAGCACAAATCACATGGCCATTCCAAAAATGGGGATTAGACTTAATTAGACCAATAACACCATCGTCCTCTGCGGGACATAGCTTTATCATCACTGCAACTGAATATTTCAAAAAATGTGTAAAAGCTATCCTCCTTAGGAATACCACCTCAAAACACATTTGCACTTTCATAATGGAAAATATTGTGACCTGTTTTGGTATTCCAATGATAATAGTTATCGACAATGGGCCATAATTCAGCAATGCAAACACGAAAAGCTTCTATGAAATTCTATCCATTAAACACGCATTTTCATCACCTTACTACCCATAGAGCAATGGTCAAGCAAATTCTACAAACAAAACTGTAATCATGGTGCTTAAAAAAATTTTGAATCAGAGCAAGAAGTGATGGCATGAACAATTAGTCTACACATTATGGGCTTACAGAACAACACATCAAACATCCACAGGTAAAACTCCATATAGTTTAGTGTACAGATCTGAAGCTATTTTACCTTTAGAATTGTAGGTTCCCTAATTATGGATATCTCTCTCTAGCCTCCTTGATGAAAGTCAGAATAATGACTTGCACATTGTCAACCTTGACTCGGTAGAGAAGGAATGTGTACAAACGTTTGATCAAATTGAATGGTACCAAAAACAACATAGGAAAAGGCACAAGCATGATCTCCATAAACGCCTAATCAAAGAATGAGATCTAGTCCTTAAGGCCACCCAAGAACATCCAGATAAATTCTTAGCCAACTAGGAAGGGCCTTACTTAGTCACTAAGGCATACAAAAATGGAGCATTCAAACTTACTGACATGGATGAAAAGGAGTTCGCCAATCCTACAAACCACTTGTACTTGAAAAGGTACTATGTCTGACAAACTTGAGGTACGTCATAGTCCTGGCATCATGACTTAAAACTGATACCACAGAGTAGTCTTGGCATCATGACTTAAAACTAATACCACAGAGTAGTCCTGGCATCATGACTTAAAACTGATACCATAGAATAATCCTGGCATCATGACTTAAAACTAATACCACAGAGTAGTCCTAGCATCATGACTTAAAATTGATACCACAAAGTAGTCCTAGCATCATGACTTAAAAATGATACCACAGAGTAGTCTTGGCATCATGACTTAAAACTGATATCACAGAGCTCTATCTAGTATGATACTAAACTGCTACATCCATCCACCATGACATGAAACTAGCATCCAAAGTCCACTAAGACTATAAACTAGTTTTCCTCTTCATAGTCCTCTATGACTATAAACTAGCAATGCACCATCCTCTACGATGTTAGACTAGCACTATCCAAGGGGTTATGACATGAAACTAATCCACAACAGTCCACTAAGACTATAAATTGGTGACATTATCAACGACCAAGCAAAACTTGAAAAGATGTGTCACTGCAATCGGCTGTTCATGTTCCACAAAGACTTGCTACATGATTCATCTCATGGGCCCTAATGAAGTTGATGTTATTCATGCTTTTGTCTGCTTTGAAAATCACACGTGATGACTCCATCTCCTTGTTTAAAGTGCTTAGTTAACCATTTCATTTGTGGTTTTCTTGTCTTCTTAGAGTTGTGTTTGCAGGATGACACTCCTAAGGCGCTCATGCATAGATGCACTTCATCATGACAACAATGTATCACATTCTTCCTAATCCATGTAACTGGGTTAATTAATTCATTCATAAGTACATTCCCGACTCCCGATACATCCCCTATTTCCCCCATCATGTCCCAATTATCCTACTCAGTTATACCCCAGATACATTCCACTCAGCTCAAAATTCTTGATACACTATTGCACATTGTAACTCCCTAAGCAGTCGCAACGTAAAACACAGTACACAATGCATGACACAAAATGCAAGCACTCGAACATGAGCACAGCACTAAAAGCAAGCTCTTTCAAGAAAAAAAGGAAAACAAAAGGGTCAAAGAGTGAAATGCACGAAAAAGGTCTTCATGACCCCATTGACATCATAAACAAAAGACTATTGGCTATTCTCATACAAGCCCCAGGCAAAAAGGCAATTGTCTTAAAAAACAGTTACACTTGTGTCTCAAAGAGACCATGTTGCACACCATCGCGTGGCTTTGGCTATTTACAATGGGCCCCGTGAACACTCTATAAGAGTCTCGTTTCTCCAAAGAATGCACCTTCCTATGTCTTGGTTCCAAGTCTACTGAATACTAGCTATGGACAAAGAACAAAGATATAACTTATTCACAAGAGAGCATTCCTCTCCCACAAATCCTGGCAACAATTATCACCCTTGACCAACTCTTGGCTTCCCCTAGTTTCAACCAATCCCCTCCCCTTGCATCCCAAACTGAATTTTCCTGATCCTATGTACTATTGGACATGATGCGATGACATCCAACGGGTTGATGAATAATGTTTGGTACTTGTTTGTTCATGGTGTTTTGCACTTCTTTGTTGACACCTCTCGAGTAGATTCCTCCAGACGTCAACAAAGAGGGGCCAATGAAACACACTAATTTTGGCCTAGCACTTTAAATTGAAAATGACTCAAAACCTTTTCAAGAATTTAGAAGGCAAAATTTGACTAAGGCAAGGAGCTTACCCCTAGCTTGCCCAAGCCAGCTTGCTCACGCTATCAAGCTAGCTTACCCTCAGCATGAGCAACTCCAATAGATTCAAAATCAAGTTAAAACAGTCCAAATCTGAAGGTCTAAGCTATCCTCAAGAGGCACTGATGTCCACATCAATTTTCAGCATTTAGGAGTTCAAATTTCAAATCAAATGATGTATTTTTTGAGGTCACACTACAGGTCACACTGGGCAGTCATGCTGGGCGTGACCACAGCATGACCAACTTTTAGAGCCTCAAAACTGAGTCCAAACGACTTGATTTCAAGGGTGCAAGTCATCCTTAGGTTCCACTATTGATAGCTATGGGTCCCAGCCTTCAGAAATCTAGATTTCAACTCAAAATTGCAAGTTTTTGAGGTCACACTACAGGTCACGCTGGGCAGTCATGCTGGGTGCGACCATAGCGTGACCAACTTTTAGAGCCTCAAACCTAAGTCAAAATGATTGATTTCAAGGGTGCAAGTCATCCTCAAGGTCCACTATTGATAAATATGGATCCCAGACTTTAGAAATTCCATATTTCAACTCAAAATTATAAGTTTTTGAGGTCACGCTACAGGTCACACTGTAGGCCATGCTAGGCAGTCATGCTTGGCGTGACCATAGTGTGACCTATCCAAAAGGGCTCCAAATCAAACACATTCAAACTCCAATTTCCAGATCCAGATCACACACAGGCAAACAGTAGTTGTGCTTAAAAAAAGGCTTCAAAAATTCCAAATTTGGTGTCAAAATTGCATTTTTCCTACCTCATGCTCAAGTCATGTTGAGCTCACGCCCAACGTGACTGCCCAGTGTGACTCACGCTCAGGTCACGTTGGGGTCATGCCCAGCATGACTGCCCAATGTGACTATGGCATGATTTCCACGCTTCCACAAAAACACTTCAAACACACGCTGAAGACATATTGAAGCCTGTACTGCTCAAAATCGTCGGTCTCTAGCTAGAATGAAACAGAAACCAAAAGATTCCTGGACAAGCACAGAAGACCCTACCTTCGCTTGAGAGCAAGCTGGAAATAATGAAGGTAGAGTACCTTGAATGGTCCACACGTAGATCAAATAAGGATTTTCCCGAACGTACACCGATATACTGTACGTGGGGTTATACGTAAACGACGCAACTGATGTAAAACGGAGTGTAAATGTATAAGAATGTAAACGATAAGCATACAATAGTGAACGAAAAAATGTAACAAATCTTAGCAGATGAAATGTGGCAATATTATTACAAAACGGAAAGTTATAATGCACTGGTCTAAAATAATTGTGAATCTGACACAAGGTGGACGATGAGCCCCGATGGATGCAGAGGGATGATGGTGTGCTGGCTTGAACTGCAGGCACAGCATGAAGGCTATATGCTCAGCGTGCAAGGTTGAGGTCTAGCGTACAGGTTTTTGTTTTGCTCTAGTTCTTTTTTTGTCTCTGGTTTTTGCTCAAAATTGTCGAGCCCGGTCTAGTGAAAAATTTGGATTTTTATACAATTTTAGACATTAGACTCAGGTCTGAGAGGGGATGATTGGCTATGGAGTGCTGGACTCTCAGGTCGGGTGACATGTGGCACGTTGACCGAGTGTGAAAAAATGAAATTTTACAAGTGTACGGCATGCTGCATACCAGCGTATACTGCTGTACGCCAGCGTATACACGCTGGGCGTGTGAACTCAGTGTACAGACTTGATCAAAACAAAAGAAGTCGTTCGGCCTTCGAATTTGAATTCGGATGTCACGATAATGTTTCCTGTGGATGTTCAGCATGGTTAGCCTTGATTTGACATGATTTTGGAGGGCTTTGATTGGTATACATTGTGCATGCTGGGTGTATACACCAGGCATAGACATTATACATGCTGGGCGTACACGCTGATTCGTCTTTCTAAAGCTCATGATGACACTTGATAATTGCTTTGTGAGTTGATCTTGCTCTGAAGTGCAGTTTTCATGTTGTCTTTGGGATTACATGTTGGGCATACACGCCAGTCATACATGCCGAGTGTAGATGTGAAGCGTGTACGTCGGGCGTGTATGCTGAGCGTATACGCTGGGAATGTACACTGGCCGTATACACTGGGGATGTATGTTGGGCGTATACACTAGGAATATATGCTGGGCATATACGTTGGACGTATACACTGGGAATGTATGTTGGGCATATACGCTGGGTATGTATGCTGAGTGTATACACTGGGAATTTATGCTGAGCGTATACGCTCGACGTATACGCTGCATACTGCACACTTAGTGAGAACTAAGTAGCTTGAGCTCTGAAGTTGCCAGATTTGATATTAGATGTCACCGTGGTTGTCTACGGGTCCTAGGGGACTGTTTCTTGTTGAGTTCGACTCTACTCGAAGCTGTTTGTGGGGCCCTCAAGCTTTAGTCATGCTGGGGAGCATCATGACTTAGCTCGATTCTTGTTGGAGAAGTACTATGATCAGAATTTTGTGGTGTTTCCTTGGCCCCTCTTTCTTGACGCTTGGAGGAATCAACTCGAGAAGCGTCGACAAAGAAGTACAAAACACCACAAGCAACTTGATAGAGACATTATCCTTTACCACCTGGCTAAACGTCATCGTACCATGTTCAATAGTACATTGGGAAAATGAAATTTGTATCTGATAGGAAAATGGGAATTGTAGGGATTGGTAGCTGATCAATGGCTTGTGCATGGTGAAGAGGATGTCCGGGTATGTGTGTGGGTCAGGCTTATCTTTGTCAATAGCTATTGTCTAGCCATTTTTTAGCAGATTTGGGATCAAAACATGATGTGTACGTCCTTTGGCGGCACAAGACTCTTGCTTGGTGTTTAAGAGAACTTGTTGGTACAACCAAAGCCACGTGATAATGTGTTACGTTCTTTGGAGGAACAGGGCCTTTGTTTAGTGTTTAGAGGGAACCTGTTGGCAAAGAGCCAAAGCCATGCAATGAGATGTTACTCAACTTTTTGAGACATGGGCGTTTGCCTTCAAGATACCTTCCCACCTAGGGCTCGTATGGGAAGGGCCACGTTTTTTTTTTCGCATGCTCACTTGCCATGTTGTGGGTCGCAATTGCTTAAGAGAGGTGCAGTGTATGATAGTGTGTTCAATGTTTCAGGCTGTATTGGGTGTGTCGTGGGTGTAATTAACTGGACGATGTTGAGGGATAGGTGGGGTATGCAACNGGGTGTAATTAACTGGACGATGTTGAGGGATAGGTGGGGTATGCAATGGGACATGTACTAGTGAATGCTTTGATTAGTCTTGTCACGTGTGTTGTGAACAACGTCTTACCTTGCTACTATGACGAAGTGCATTCTTGTACGAACACCTCTGAGTGTCATCCTGCAAACACAACTCCAAGAAGACAACAAAATCATGAGTGAGTAAGCAAGCTTAGACTTGAACAGCTACTGATGAAATTAAAGCAACAGATGAAATTTTAGGCACTGTATATGAATAGCAGCAATGTTGCCAAAATCGGCTGATGGCGAGCGAGGTAGTGGCTTTGATGAAGTTTGAGTGCAACCACAGATCAAGTGACTAGAGATGAAGTTGCCAGTTTATAGTCGTAGCGGACTATCGTGGGTTAGTTTTATGTCATAACCCGTTGGACATTGCCCATTTAGCATCGTGGCGGATGGTACTTTACTAGTTTCTAGTCTTGGCGGACCGTGATGAGGCAAACCAGTTTATAGTCTTAGCGGACTCTGGCGAATGCGACTGTGGCAGTTTAATATCGTACCGGATGGGTACTAGTTTATTGTCATTGCAGACATTCTGTGGTATTAGTTTACCATCATGATGTCAGGATGAGCTGTGGTATCAGTTTACCATCATGATGCCAGGACAAGTTATGGTATCAGTTTACTGTCATGATGCCAGGACGAGCTGTGGTATCAATTTACCATCATGATGCCAGGATGAGCTGTGGTATCAGTTTACCATCATGATGCCAGGATGAGCTGGGGTATCAGTTTACCATCATGATGCCAGGACGAGTTGTGGTATCAGTTTACCGTCATGATGCCAGGACGAGCTGTGATATTAGTTTACCGTCATGATGCCAAGACAAGCTATGGTATCAGTTTACTGTCATGATGCCAGGACGAGCGCATACCTGAATCCATGCTTAAACGTGAAACGGTTTTAAGAACAAATGATTGGTCGGATTTGCAAGCTCATTCCCTTCCATGTCGGCTAATTTGAATGCTCCGTTGTCGTATGCTTTGGTCACCAAGTAGGGCCATTCCCAATTTGCTGAGAATTTGTCTGAGTGTTCCTGAATGGCTTTGAGTACAAGGTCGCCCTCCTTGATAGGGCGCTTATGAACATCGTGTCGATGGCATTGTCATTGTCACTTTTGGTACCACTCAATTTGATCAAGCACATGTATACGTTCTTCCTCCACCGAGTCTAAATCAATAATGCGTAGGTCATTGTTTTGCCTTTCGTCGAGGAGTCTGGAGAGTGTGATCCTTAAAAATGGTACCTGTAGCTCCAAGGGTAAAATAGCTTCTAAACCATAAACAAGACTATATGGCGTTTTACCTATGGAAGTCCGATGCATAGTACGATAAGCCCACAGTGCGTATACCAGCTGCTTGTGCCATCTTTTCTTGATTTGGGTAAGCATCTTTTTAAGTACTGTAATGATGGTTTTATTTATGGCCTCAACTTGCCCATTTCTTTGAGGGTAGTAAGGGGATGAAAATGAATGTTTAATCCCTAGGCTTTCATAGAAAGTTTTGGTTTCAGCACTGCTAAATTGTGGCCCATTATTAGTGATGATGGTCATGGGGATGCCAAAACGGGTCACAATGTTTTTTAAGAATGAAGTTGCATATGTGTTTGGATGTGGTTTTTCTAAGGGGAACAACTTCTACCCACTTCGTGAAATACTCTGTCGCGGTTATGATAAAGCTATGCCCTACAGAAGATGAGGGTGTTATTGGTCCGATAAGGTGCAACCCCCACTTTTGAAAGGGCCAGGTGATTTGCACTGTATGCAACTCATTTGGTAGAACATGTATCAGATTGCTATGTTTTTGATAGATACTGCACGTTTTAGCCTTGGAGAGATAGTCATACTCCATGTGTGGCCAATAATAGCCCAAATGTCTTATTTTCGTTGCCATTGCTTTAGGTGCTATGGGTCCTCCGCATAGTCCATCATGTACTTGCTCAACGATGGTTTGGGCATCAACGCTACTAATTCATGTTAGCAGTATGCCCTCGTAGGATCGATGACACAATGTGTCCCCTACCAGTGCATATTGTCAAGAACCTTTTCGTACCGCGTCCTTTTGTGCATTCGTTAGATGTTGCGGTGTTTCACCATGTAGAAGGTACTCTTTTATGTCGTCATACCATTCTATCGCGTGTGTTGTACTAACGGATGCAATTGGTAATTCATCAAGAGTATCAGTTATGGGTTTAGCACAACTGATTATAGAGCTTGGCAACATATGAAACATGTCAGGCAATATGTTTAGAGCTAGCATGGCAAGTGCATCTGCAATGGTGTTATCATTTCTGGAGACATGTTGCACATCCATGTTTTTGAATTGCTTCAGTAAGTGTTTAGCTAAGTCATAGTATGGTTGAAAATGTTGCACTTTGCATGTATAAATGTCTGTGACTTAGTTTAAAACCAGTTGTGAGTCTCCCCTGACCACAATTCGTGTGATGTTGGAAGCTAATGCTACCATAAGGCCCCTAAGGAGACCTTCGTATTCTGCTATGTTGTTGGTACAATGAAAGTTGAAGCGGTAAGCAAAGGGTCAGATCTCCCTAGAGAGATAGGTGATGACAGCGACAACACTCCCCCCTCGAGAGGTGGATGCTCCATCAAAGTTCAAAATAGCTTCGTACTCATCTAGAACTATGTCTACCGCGCTCACGTTTTCGTCTGGAAACTCTGGCTCTATTGTTTCTTGATCATGTGTTGGTGATGTAGTCAGTTGGTTCACTATGGCTTGACCCTTGACTGATGACTGCGCTATGTAATGTAGGTCGAATTCAACTATTATGGCTTTCCAATGCGCTATTCTTCTTGACTCGTAAATGTTACCGATGATGGCCCTGAGCACATTATCTTTGCAGATTATGTTGGCTTGGTTATGGAAGAGGTAATGTCGCCATTTATTTAGGGAAAAGACAAGGGCTAAACATGACCTCTCCACCTCATTGTATTTCTTTTCATGGGCCACTAATGCATGGCTCAAATAATAAACAGGGACTTCAGTCCCATCATCTCATTTCTGGCAGAGCATAGAAGCGATGGACGAATCCAACGTGGCAAGATAGATGTAGAAGGGTTTATTGTTCTATGGACAGTACACTATTGGTAGCTAAGCCAGTGCTGTCTTAATGTGGTCGAAGGCTTCTTGGCATTGTGGAGTCCATTCAAAATGGACATTCTTTCGTAGCAAATGATTCATGGGCTTCAACTTGTCCGTCAATTTTTCTATGAAGTGCCTAATGAACTATAATCTACCTTGTAGACCCTAAAGTTCAGTAATGTTGCTTGGCGGTTTTACATTGATAATAGCTTTAACTTTATCTCGGTCCACTCATATTCCTATTTTTGACACTACGAAGCCTAGCATATTGCCCGTTTTTACTTTGAAAACACATTTCTTTGGATTGAGCCTAAGTTCATATTTTAAGCAACATTTTAGAATCAAATCTAAATCTTGGATGTGTTGCTCTGGTGTTTTCGATTTAATTGTGATGTCATCTACATAATCATTGAGCAAATGCAACATGTAATCGCTAAAAATAAATGTCATTGCCCTTTGATATGTGGCCCCAGCGTTCTTGAGACTGAATGACATCATTTTGTAACAAAAGGTCCCCCACGGTGTCATAAAGGTAGTCCAGAGCTGATGCTCCGGGTTAATGCATATCTGGTTATATCCTGAGAAGCCATCCATAAAAGATAACAAGGCATGCCCAGCAGTTGAGTCAACAAGTTGATCGATGCTAGGTAAGGGAAAATCATCTTTTATGGTTGCCACGTTGAGGTCCCGGAAGTCAATGCATAGGCGAATGCTTCTGTTCTTCTTCGGGACAATAACCATATTGGATACCCAATCAGCATAGTCAACAGCCCAAATGAAACGTGCTTGATAGAGTTTGGTGATCTCATTGTGAACTTCCAACGCTACCTCAGGCTTAACCTTTTATGCTTTTTGTTTCACTGGCCTTAATTTTGGATTGAGTATAATATTGTGCTGGACGATTCAAGTATCCAATCCAGGCATGTCAGTGTAAGACCAAGCGAATGCTTTTATGTTGTCTCAAAGCACATGTTCTATGTCTCTGGCCAGTTGAGGTTGTAATAGTGTACTTAATTTTAATACCTTAACGTCACCATTAGGTATAGCGATGGGGGTTTCCGTCAGAGGGTCTTCAGTGATGCTGTCAACTTCTACGTTGAGGGATTTTGTCATACCTTTGTAGCTATCTAACATTTTTTGTGTTGAGGTTATGACTATGTCATCCATTGATGGACCTAAGTTGATGGAATTTATGTCAATTTCTCTTGTGATCTTTTCTTATGGTCCATCGATGGTCAATGGTGTGAATAGATGCTGGTAATCCATCAGGCTTGCTCCTGCCAATAAACAAAGGGCAGAATGAGCTAGTATTGGTTGTTACATGTCCCTAGGCAACGTAAATCAGGTGTATGTATACGGTGGTGGTTTATCGTTGTACCTGGATGCATGGCAGTTGAGGCCTTACCGGGCCGAATGCGGCAGTTCAAGGCCTTA
Source organism: Gnetum montanum (assembly GCA_015680685.1). Taxonomy (NCBI): domain Eukaryota; kingdom Viridiplantae; phylum Streptophyta; class Gnetopsida; order Gnetales; family Gnetaceae; genus Gnetum; species Gnetum montanum. Next base: position 72,921 of record MNCI01008207.1, on the reverse strand, counting down.
CCAGGCCTAATGCGACAGTTTAAGGCCTTATCGGGCCAAATGTGGCAGTTTAAGGCCTTATCGGGCTGAATGTGGCAGTTTAAGGCCTTACCGGACCGAATGTGGCAATTTAAGACCTTACTAGGCCAAACCTGTGATTTGATGATGCCTAGTTGCTGTATGATCTGTACCGAAGAGTTTGTGCCAAAATGTTCAGTGTGGGCAACCGAAATTAGTTTACCAGGGAATATGGTATGTGGTAGTGTTCATTATCTCGTCATTTTGTTTTGCATTTTCCCCGTACTTTGTACTTTGAACAATTTTTAACTAAAATTAATAAAATATTAATAAAATATCAAAGGCGGCGGTGGTGGCGGCGGAGTCAACTCGGGGCTATATATATGGTGGTGGGCATGAGCGTGAACCTATCAGTTATCAAAGGCAACGTGAACCTAAGTCACAGCGTAAGTGTAAACCTAAGTCGCAACGTAAGCGTAAAGAAGCAAACCCCGACGTGAGCATAGAGCAATAAACCCCAACATGAGCATAGAGCAAAAAAAACCCCAGCGTGAGCGTAGAGCAGCAAACCCCAGTGTGCAGGATTCAGCTCAGCGTGCAGGCTTAGACCCGAGCGTAAACCTGTGAGATTTAGCGTACAGCAGGTCGGAATGGGCAAGGGCAAGGAGGTAGAAGGCCAAGGGAGGAAGGGGCCCGACTTGAATTTCATGAAGGAAAGTGAGGCCATGCTGCAATGTTTTCCTAGGCCTAGGATTCCATCATGGCCTGGATCGGCACACAGATAGGCTCTAATCTTACCTCAGTTAATTGCTTTCATTTGTACTTGTTATCTGGGCGTAGATAGTTTTGGCAGCGTGCAGAGTCTGCACACTGAGCGTAGACAATTTTGGCAGCGTACAGGGTCTGCAGGCTAGGTGTAGACAATTTTGGAAGCATGCAGGGTTTGCATGCTAGGCGTAGACATTTTTTGCAGTGTCCAAGATCTGCACGCTGGGCGTAAACAATTTTCTGGCAGCGTCTATGCTGAGTGTAAATAGTTTTTTGGTAGCGTGTACGCCAAGTGTAAATAGTTTTTTGGTAGCGTGTACACTAAGTGTAAACAGTTTTTTGGTAGCCTGTACACCAAGTGTAAACAGTTTTTTGGTAGTGTGTACGTTGAGTGTAAACTGTTTTTTGGTAGTGTGTAGGGTCTACACGCTGAGTGTAGACGATTTTTAATTTTTTTCAAAGTATTGGCCTTCAACATGGAATTTCATTTCTCTATTTCATTTTTGTGTATAGTTGATTTACCATGGCATTCTGGTTATTTGCAGGGATCCTGAGCCTTTCCTCTTAGTGGTTGAGCTGGTTGGGGTATTGGCATGGTTCGGGCCCCTTGATACCAACGAACATGCCCCTGATCTGACTATTGATAACAATGGGGTATGGTTCAGGGAAGGGGCCTATGGGTTCCTTACCTTCATCCTAGATAAATTCAAGGTAGTGATATGGTCACACCTAAGCGAACAAGTAGCGTGGAGCGTGCTCGAAGCTATGTTGCCAGGATCTTCAAACGGCGTCATGGTTTTCATGGTGGACATTGACAAGGGACTGCTTGTGATTGAGGACGGTCCCTCTAGAGGGCCCAGATCTACTTATCCGTTATCAAGCGTGTGGGACTTATTGCCACGTGGGCCTCACTATCTCAATAACACCTTATTTTTGGTTGCGAGTGTGCATACATTATTTCAGAACCCTCTGGGCACGGTGTACAGGGTAGAGAGGTAAGGTTGTTTAGTTTGTCATTTCTGTTTTTGTCGTTTAGTGTTTGCTCCTGTTCTGACGACCGTTCTTTTGCAGGCCCCAAGTTTACAAAGATGGAATATGCGTCAATGATGACGGACTTGCACTGGCTCACACTGCTTTAGAGACCTTCATGGCAGGTCCCACCCTCTGCAGAGCTGTATTAGCTCAGACCAAGGGTGACATTGTTCATTTCCATAAGCGGTTTTCCAGGGCGNCAAGGGTGACATTGTTCATTTCCATAAGCGGTTTTCCAGGGCATTTCCACAATGCACGGCTCGAGGGTGGCTGCATGGAGATTGGTCATGCAATGGACCGATTTTCCCTCGTGATACTGACTTGGGTTCTAGCACCTCGAAGCCCACAACTGAAGGTAAGTGATGATATTTCCTTGCCGCCTTAGTCTGTTTGTTCAGCTGCAACGTTGGTCATACTGGTGTTATGGTTTTAAATTGTGTTTACAGTTAATGTCCCCCCTGGTGGAGACCCTGTTATGACAGGGTGGACTGAGAGCACCCTGTCGATGAAATTTGGGGAGGTTAGCAAGGTGTAGCGATGGTTGCGTACCAATGCTCCACTGTCTATTGTCCATTGTTTGGATGATGCTAGCCTCATGGAGTTATTTACAACCCCAAGCCCTGATCTCTCTATAGGGAACGTCAAAGGTGGTGGAAGTCAATGAATTGTATCCCCTGTTTAGGGCACGGGTGTTTCCTAAATCCCTATCTCAAGTAAAGAGTCTTGGGGTGGAAGCCGTGCGCTTCATGCGGACCATCTTAGAGACCGGGATGCATTATAATTGGGCCCAATTTTTGTTGTCAGGTTTCCATAGGGAGATAGTGCGATTGCGTTCAAACATTGAGGCGCAGTCCCATTTTACCTTTGCATTCTTCGCAGGTTATCTACATCACCTGGCTGAATTTCTGGTGGTTCGTGCAGATAATAAATATGTTTTGTGGGATCGTACTCAATTATCTCACCCATGGATTAACCATTTGTTTGAGGTAGCTGAATATCAAGATGCACCCGAGGGGATCGATGAATCGGTCTACATCACCACAGAGGGGTCATCTGGTACTTCAATCCATACACACGACAGTGTGGGGATGGAACCAGAGAATGTGCCCTATACTGCTAAGAGGGCTAATAGGGTGATCAAGGAGATCATCGGGAAAGCCAAATCAAAGATTCAGAAGCGCGAATGCCCTAAAGACATGGCCTCAACTGTGGAAGAGCCAAGGGTGAAGTGAATACGATTCAAAATGCCTGTTCGAGGTAAGCAAGTTTGATGCACTTATTGTATTGTCATTTTTGTCTTATTCATTATTTTTTTTTTGTTTTGACCGCTTACATGAAACTAATGTCTTTAGACTTGACTTAGGAAGTGAAGAGACAAGAGTTAGAAACCATTATCGAGGAAGAGAAAGTCCCAACGGATTTGATAATTGAGGAGGAAGAGGTCGACAAAGATCAAATGGAAGTGACCGAAGAGCTGGTAGAAGACACCACGGAGACAGAACTGGTCGATGATCGGGATGGTGTCGATGAAATGTTTAATAGCTTCCTTAAGGAAAAATTGGACCTTGGTGACCCTCCAAATCAGGAAGGGAACAGAGAATCTGGTATATTCCCTTTTGTTTTATTTCGTTGCCTTGTGAATTGTTGTTTCCATTATGTGGTTTTAACTTTATGTTTTTTTATCACTGCTAGATGAAGATATTGAAACCAGGACGATTCCTACGATGCGGTTAGAAGTGCCTATGATAGTGGCTCCCCTTGAAACGACCATTGAGGCTAGTCCATCTCGTACTCATGAACCATTTACTTGGATCGAGATGCCAAGCAAAATGGATTTCGTTACCAGTATTGTTGATGAGGTGGTTGAACACATTCAGCAAGCCCACCCTGAAATAGGTATAGGTGTCTCAAGTGTTTTGTAGCCTTCAAGTTTCACACTCTTTTTTGCCATCTAAGATCTAACGCCTGCTCTTTTCATGTGTGTAGGAGCTAAGCTGAAGTGGGATCCGTCTGAGGCTATTTGTATTAAGAGCTTGCCTGTACTACCGCCAAAATTTGAACAGATACCAAGACAGGTCTATGAAGAGGTGGTAGAATGTCTTGTGCATAACCCCAAATCGCTTTAGACCTATAGGCACTCCATTGAACAGCTATGGTTGCAAATCCAGGCAAAGGAAAAAGAGGTTTCTAAGTTATCAGCTAAACGTGATGATCTCAAGGCTCGTTATGAGTTCACCTCGGTCAAACTAACAAGTGATCATTCTTGGCAAAATTCTGAGATCACTTATACTAGATATTGGAACTTGCTAAATCACCATGCATCACTGACTCGGAAACTAGTAGAGTGTAAGGCCTAGATAGATCTACTGAACCTTAAGTGCCAAGATTGGAAGGCTTTCGCTTCCAAGGTGCGTAAGTGGGATCAAGATGAGAAGAACCACAAACATCATTACAAGAAATCATTAAAGGAAGTATCTATAGAAAAGCGTCAGCTTGAAATGTTCGTAGAGGGTCAAGGTCTACGTTTCGCATTTGATACCTTTGCTAAGAATACCACTGTTGAGATGGAATCACCCATGAGGGTGATTACGATTGCTTCTGGGGAGGTTTCTGTGGGTGAACTTCCTTTGAAACATCCCACATGGTCGGTGGTTGACAAGGGGAAGGCCTTAGCAAACATTGATCTGGGCCTCGATGGGACTGACTGGGCTAGCGTCTTAGAGGAAGAAATTCTCCGTTGGTTGGAATTCAGTTTAGGGGGGTCTCCTACGGTAATCATTTTGTTCTTATTAATTTTGTTCATTGAGTAATGTTTGGGTATTTTCTCTTTTTTTCTTGTGTTGATTGTTTCTTTCACATTTTATAGGGTCGAGGCGATGACGATGTTCAAGAAGGTGGCCCCAGTGGAGTGGGGACCCATGGTGCCGATGGGTCTGAAGGGGATAACCCTCCCATCCTTGATGTTTAATTTTGACTTTGAAACTATCTTGGCTCATATTTTTACATGAATCGTAAATTGAATGTTTTTCTTTGAGTTGTATTGAACTGATGAATGGAATCAGTTAACTGTTGTACTTGTCTAACTATATATCACTACATGTATATATATTTCTACATATTTTTTGTTGTGGATTTTGAGTTTAAATGTAAACAAAATGCGGTAATGTAAAATGTTTTGGTTTGTTTTGTTGTTTAAGTGTAATGCACAAAGTGGGAATGCAAGTAGGAATGTTATTATAAGCAAAGGATAATTTTGAAAAGGAAAACGTGAAGAAAAACTGTTATTGATAACATGACAATGCAAGCGTAAATTTGAACAATGAACTTGAATTTGCGAGAAAAATAAATTATAAGCAAGTGGTTTAGTGTAAGGCCATTTCGGGTGGCATGCACTAGTTTAAGGCCATTTCGGGCCATGCGTAAATAAGGAAAGTTTTAAGTGACACGGGTGGATTTCTTGGTAGACCAACCATTTCTGATCGTGGCTAGTTTTATGTCGTTGCAAACATGATAGTTTAACGTCATTCTAGACTGTGAATGTAGTTTAACGTCGTTTCGAACTTTAATGTCATTTATTGGCTTAGTAATTTTTTAATTTTCTTCATTTTAACATTAGGAGTAACATTAACGGGTATGATTCTATATTCAGCATCTCCCTCATTGATCACATTGAACGGTAATTCAGCCCAAGGGATGTCTGATGGAACAGTTCCCGCGTTGGTGCTTTCTAGCGCTTCTGCATGTATTGTGGTTTCTGCGTCTATTGTAGTTTCTAAGTGAGGTTGTATATGTACAATTTCAGGCCTAAATATTTCTATGCTGGGTAAATTTTTCTTTGCGTTTAAGAGATTATCGCCTACTAGTTGCATGCAGTTTTGTTGTTCATTTGTATCATCTTGTTTAGGCTCTTCGAGCTTAACCTCTGAGCCTTGGTCTGTATCTGTATATGATGAGATGGTAGGTGTAGCAGCCTCCCTGTGTATAATGATTTCTCCACCTTCATAAGGTAGGTGAATGTCTTGGTGTATGGGGGAAGAGATTGCTTTCAGTTGGGCTAACCAGGGCCTTCCCAATATTAAATTGAACCCTGGCATCTCATCGATGACCACAAAGTCGACAGATGTGGGGAATTGGTCCCCTGCTATAAAGTCCAAAGTCACAGTACGCGTGATGCACTGAACAATTTCAAACACGTGGTGGTGGTTGGTCTAATTAGCTCTGTAAGCCCTAATTGTTCAATGATGGGATAAAGTACTACATTTGTCGCTGCTCCATCATCTACATGCACTCTATGTATCTTGAATTGATTTATTCGTATCGTTATGAACATAGGTGCGGTTGTCACTTCTCCCATTTTCTCATCCACTTTGATGTTGTCATTGTGGAAACCTAATGGCTTAGGAGTTGATCCTTAAGGCGAATACATTATCGCATGAATTGAAGGTTCATTTGGAGGTAAGTCTTCGCTTACTGGGATGGATGTCAAAATGCGTACTAAGGCTTCGCGATGGGTTTGAGAGGTTAACACTAGGTTGTATAAACTTAATGAAGTGTTTTTTTGTTTAAGTGCCTGCGTGACCTGTGTTAGATCTATTGCTAAATCTCTACTGTTGGGCGTATGTTTGTCGACAGTCATTTGGTCCATCTGGCCCAACAGTTTTATTTCATGCATAGTTGGTTTGTCATTTTTTACCCGGAATCGTTGATTTAGGCGTATCATGCTTTCTGGATGATTCACCCTCATAGCCTGTGTTTGGTTTATTGTTCAGTGATGTCATGGGCATTACATTTAGTGGGGTAGGCTTACGAGGTCCTAAGGCTAGTCATTGACGTTCCTTCTCCAAGCGTTCTCATGTAAGCTTGTCTGCTAGGTGTTCTCGTGTGTGGCGTGGGGGTACAGTTGGTTTCGGAACCTCAGGTTGCTTTGGAACCTGTACAACGTATGAAGTAGGGTGGGGTTGCGGTTGGATAGTTGAATGCGGTTGAATGTCAGGCTGGCTAGGCATCTTGATGACATAGGGGATCAGTTTATTCTGTGTTTGTGGAGTGGAGGATTGGTGGTCATCAGGACATTCGAGTATACTAAAAACATGTTGAGTTGGCCTAGCTGGAGGTTGTACCTCCATAGTTGCGACCGTAGGTGATACTCGGACTACGTAAGGAGCGGGCCGAGTAGGAGGTGATTGTGTGATTGTGGTAGTAGTGGTGGGAGGTACACGCACCATGTATGGTTTTTCACATGGTGGTATGATAGAAGTTTCTATGGTGGGGGGTACTCGGATGACATAAGGTTTCTGTGGGGATTTTGATGGTCGAGGCACAGGTGTTTGTATAGTCGGAGGAATATGCACTACAAATGGTTTCTTAAGCATTTGCTGCTCATGACTGGAGTGGACGGTGTTAATCCTAGGTATTTCCAGTTCGTTATTGAAGTAGATGGTGTTAATTACATATGGTGCTTCTTTAGTATTTAGAGGATCTTTATATACTCCCATGGCTTGGTTTTGTGGTTGGACCGGGTTGGCTTCATCAAAAGTGATTTGACCTCCGTCGATCATCCGTTGGATATCTTGTTTTAGGGTGAAATAATAGTTAGTGCCATACCCATTACGTTGATGATAATCACAAAAATGGTCCATTCTAAAGCCCTTTGGAACTGGGGGTTCCTCTAGCGTTGCCAGGTTTGGGTTCTGAACCAATTAACAGAACCGATCATGTCTTTGGATCGCTGTAGGGGACAACTATTTATGTTTCATCAGTCTGGCCTTCAAGAGTTGGTCGAATAGTTGTGATGGTTTCATAAGCAACGGCGTGTATTGAAAGGGGTCTTTCCTCTCAAAGTTTCTCGTACAACCCGATGTAGGGTTTTGTGATGTGGATGATTCGGGTGCCGTCGCAGGAGCGAGTTTAGCGTAATTAGCAAGGGCAACAGACGGTTTTCTTTGTTGTCCCACATTCGCTTGTTGTGTTTCCGCTACCACCGCTATAGTTGTTTTAGCCTTTTCTTTATCTTTCTTATTATGTTGGTTTCTAATGGCTGAATAGGCAGGGTCGTGACTGTTTTGGGCTGCCTCCTCTATGTTCTTGATCTGTACAAATGCTTGACTAAGAGTGCATGCATTGAGATAATATAGTTTGGACTTGACAAAATCGTTGATAGCCCCTTTTAGGATGGTGAGGAGATACGTCTCTGGATCGTCTCGTGGAGCTCATTGAGGGCAGCACTCCACCGTTGGATGAATTTTTGGACAGGTTCAAGAGGTGCTTGTTTGACCTGTATGAGGCTATCAAGTGTTACTTCAGGCTTCAAGTTATACTTAAACTTGGTAACAAATTGATTTAACAAATCTTCTAAAGAAGATATTGAGTTTCGTGGCAAGGCCCGATACTAATCAAGTGCTCTCCTTGTGAGGGACATGGGAAACACTTGTAGAATGGCATGTGGCCATGCCTGAAGTAGCACGCATTCTAGTCTAAACGTTATGAGGTGAGCGTTGGGGTCTATCTCCCCATTGTATTTAGTCAGTGTGGGTAAGGATACACCCTTGGGTAGTACTAGAGGCAGAACTAAAGAGCTCATAGGGTCATTGTGATAGAAGTTCACTACCTTAAGCTCTCCATCGGTGGCTGTTTTGAGGCGTTTGACCTCGTCAGTTAGCTCCTGCATTAGCTTTTTGGCATCAGCCCAGTCTTGGGCACTAGGTGAGATAGTAGGTTGAGGAGGTTGTACAGTATATAGGTTAGATTGTTGGACAGTGGGCTAGAAGGCAGAAAGTTGTGTGGTTGGAGGCTGCACTTACGGAATATTTGTAGTGGGTGGTGCTAGGGGTGGCACGTTGTAGGTAAGGGGTTGCTGTTGTTGTTGCGATTGTACTTGAGGGATGTTAGCTGGTAAAATTGTGTGAGGTGGTATGTTATAGTGAGGGGGTTGATGCAGTTGAGCACTAATCGCTTCCCATTTCCCGGTCATGCTTTGTGTTGGGACACTCTGAACTTGTTGAGTTACAGTGGTGAAAGGGGCTCCTTGGGTTTGGATCCATGGTATATAATGAGCGGATGTAGAGGCCGGTATCACATGCGGCATCCCGATCACTCGGGGTGGGAAGGTTACTCCTACATTATTTTGAGGAGGTTGTATTTGTAAGAACAAGGGTGTTGTGGTAGCAGGAGGAATAGCAAGGGGAAGTGTGTTGAGTTGCGTATCGGTTACAGGAGGAATAGGGATAAGCGTAGATGGTTCCTGTTGGGGTATCTGTGCTTGGGTGATTTGAAACAACAGGTTTACATAGGTTTGTGGGCTAAGGGTATGGTACAAATCTTTATACTCGGACTGAGCTGCGAAGTCATCCTCCTCTTCCAATTGAGGATTTGCCACAGACTGGTCCAGAGACTGACTCCTTTGTAGGAGGAGTTGTAAGATGAGCTTAGAGTAGTGCTCTGGAAGAGGGATAATATCGTACGGGGAAGGGATGAACTCATGTCCTCCCCTATGGAAGAGTTCGTATTGTCTTTTAACCTCCATTTCGATTTGATCCACGGCTAGGCTGGCTTGTATTTTTACGCATATGAAATTGTATTGCTCTTGAGTTATAATGTAAAATGATGGGTTCTTCCCTTGCAATTTGAGAGACCGTCGAGGCCCTGCCATGGTTTGTACTACGGGTTGTTGAACGGCCATGGGGCCTATGATATCTGTGATGGGTTTGGTTGAAGCGTTGGGGTTCATAGTGTTCATGGTGAACGGTTGTGAATATAGCACGGTGAAAGGGATATGAAACTGGTATACTTATCAGAGCGTAGACCTAAGTTTGCAACGTACAGCGTATAGACTGGATCTCAGTGTATAGGCTCCAACGACCAGCGTATAGTGACTGTGTATAGGTATACGTTAAAATGTGTAGATAGAGCAGCGTACAAGTCTACTGAGTAGTGTAGACAGAGTCTACAGCGTACAGCATATAGGTATACTGAGCAGTGTATAGACAGAGTCTACAGCATACAACGTACAGGTCTACTGAGCAGCATAGATAGAGTCTACAGCGTACAACGTATAGGTATACTAAGCAGTGTATAGATAGAATCTACAGCGTACAGGTTTACTGAGCAGTGTAGACAGAGTCTACAGTGTACAGCGTATAAGTATACTAAGCAGTGTAGATAGAGTCTACAGTGTACAGCATATAGGTCTACTGAGTAGCATAGACAGAGTCTACAGCGTACAGTGTACAGGTATACTGAGCAGCGTAGACGGAGTCTACAGTGTACAACGTACAGGTATACTGAGCAGCGTAGACAGAGTCTACAGCATACAGCATAGACTAAGCAACGTGTAGACGCTGGGAATTCTGTAGAATGGGGTGCAGATCCAAGAATTTCAGAGCTAGGTTTGGTGTCGATGCGATGTGAATCTGGGAGAATCAGGGTTTGAGATCAAAGTTTAAACAATTTCAGGCCCTCCTTCTAACGCCAATTTCTATACTGCCCAAAATCATCGGTCTCCAGTTGGAATGAAACAAAAACCAGAAGATTCCTGAACAAGCATAGAAGACCCTACCTTCGCTTAAGGGCAAGCTAGAAATAACGAAGGCAGAGTACCTTGAATGATTCACACACGGATCAGACAAGGATTTTCCCGAATGTACACCGATATACTGTACGCAGAGTTATACGTAAATAGCGTAACTGATGTAAAACAGAGCGTAAACATATAAGAATGTAAACGATAAGCATACAATAGTGAACGAAAAACTGTAACAAATCTTAGTAGATAAAATGTGGCAATATTATTGCAAAACGGAAAGTTACAATGCACCGGTCTAATGCAGTTGTGAATCTGACACAAGGCAGATGATGAGCCCCGGTGGATGCGAAGGGATGATGGTGTGCTGGCTTGAACTACAAGCACAGCGTGAAGGCTGTATGCTCAGCATGTAGGGTTGAGGTCCAATGTACAGGTTTTTGTTTTGCTTTGGTTCTTTCTTTGTCTCTGGTTTTTGCTCAAAATTGTTGACCCTGATCTAGTGAAAAATTGGGGTTTTTATACAAGTTTAGACGTTAGACTCGGGTCTGAGAGGGGATGATTGGCTATGGAGTGCTGGACTCTCAGGTCGGGTGATATGTGGCACGTTGACCGAGTGCGAAAGAATAAAATTTTACAAGTGTACGATGTGCTGCACACCAGCGTATACTGCTGTACACCAGCGTATACATGCTAAGTGTGTGAACTCAGCGTACAGACTTGATCAAAACAAAAGAAGTCGTTCAGCCTTCGGATTTGAATTCGAATGTCACAAGAATGTTTCTTGTGGATGTTCAGCATGGTTGGCCTTGATCTGACACGATTCTGGAGAGCTTTGATTCGTATACGTTGTGCATGCTAGGCATATACGTTGGGCGTACACATTGTACATGCTAAGCGTATACGTTGGGCGTACACATTGTACACATTATACATGCTAAGCACATTGTACACATTGTACATATACGTTGTACACGCTAATTCGTCTTTCTAGAGCTCATGATGACACCTGATAATTGCTCTGTGAGTTGACCTTGCTCTGAAGTGCAGTTTCCATGCTATCTTTGGGATTGCATGTTGGGCGTACACAGCAATCATACATGCCGAGCATAGATGTGAGGCATGTACGTGGGGCGTGTATGCTGGGCATATACGCTGGGAATGTACACTGGTCGTATACACTGGGGATGTATGCTGGGCATATATGCTGGGAATGTATGCTGGGCGTATACGTTGAACGTATACGCTGGGAATGTATGCTAGGCGTATACGCTGGACGTATACGCTGGGAATGTATGCTGAGCGTATACGCTGGGAATGTATGCTGAGCATATATGCTGCATACTGCACACTTAGTGAGAACTAAGTAGCTTCAGCTCCGAAGTTGCCACGTTTGATACCAGATGTCTCCGTGGTCATCTGCGGGTTCCAGGGGACTGTTTCTTGTTGAGTTCGACTCTACTCAAAGCTATCCGTGAGGCCCTCAAGCTTTATTCATGTTGGGGAGCATCATGACTTAGCTCAATTCTTGTTGGAGAAGTGCTATGCTCAGAATTTTGTGGTGTTTCAAAGCCCAGACAACTCACGTTGAAAGCCCTGGTCAAATAGAGATGCCTCGAACAGCCTCAAATCGACATCTCAACATCCTAGAGGGGTTGATCCATGGTCAACGAAGCCCGGGTTGAATTTCTCTTATTGTACATTTCATTGTAAATCCCCATTTGTGGGCATTTCAAGCCATCATGGTCTAAATTAAATGTACTTTCATGGGCTTGAGTAACCCACGAGTTGTAAAATGCAATGCACTTAGTTGAAACCGTAGCTTGCTGATACACATCCAACTCGTGCATAATTGTCCGACACACATCCAACTCGTGCATAGATATCCATTGGACACATGTCACTAGATCTTCTTTCCTCTCATCTCCTAGCCGTTGATTCCATTTTTGAATTCCATGCCCGAGCCTGGCCCAACCTTATAAATACCCTATCAATTCACATAAGTCAGGGTTGGCGATTGGAGAGACGAGAAATTCTGAGAAAATACGTGGACTTGCAATTGTTGGACACTTGGCACACCTATTGGCATCCAAGAATTTCTCACATTCATCACATCACATCATCACATCATCACGTTACATCACCCTGAGGCTAGGCGTTCGACATGCCATTTGCACGCAGCTACACTTTCACCGGTGCACATCTTTTCTAAGCAATACAATTCCGTTCGTTTTGCCAACCAAACATTATTTTTTGTTTTCTGTTTGTTAACATTTATACTTACATTTAGTTTATGTTCAATTTACACATTCAGTTTAGTTCACGTCTTGTTTACGCCTTATGTTTACATTTACATCTTATGGCTCATGTTCACAGTTTACATGCATTTACACATTTTAAGACATCGTTTACGATAACACCAGCGTTAGCTATAGCTTACGCTCAGGGAAGTCCTTGGCTGATTTGCATGTAGACCATCCAAGGCACTCTGCCTTCATTTACTTTTCCAACTCACCCTCAAGCAAAGGCAGGGTTAGCTGTGTCTGCCCGACGATCTCTCGGTGTCTGTTTCCCTTCCAGCTTTACACCGACGATTTAGGTACATACAACTATGTCGATAAGGCCTCGTCGATGCATGGTAAGATGCATCAACTAGGCCTCATCAATGTAGCCAACTTAACGCAACTCATTAGATGAGATCATCACTATTAAATAAATAGAAATATAGATTATCACCATGACATGTTTGATGAAGATGAACCCTTGTTGGCTACTAGGAGCATGATACAAACAAGGAAGGTAATCAAAATACCTCATAGGAATCAAAGGAAAAGCTATATCAAATGGCTTGATATGAATAACATTCCTATATTTAAGAGGGGCTATAATTCTAATCCACAACATCATTTACAAGCCTTCCATGATGCCTATGCTTTACAAAATATCAAACATAAGTTGCAAAAGCTTAAGCTCTTTCCTAGGACACTAATAGAAGAAGCTGAAAGTTGGTATAAATCGTTGGAACCATATTAAATCCACTGATGGTCCACAATGCTTGAGCTCTTCAATGAAAAAAACCAAACCTATGAAAAAGTATCTAATCTAAAGAAAAAATCCAAGGGTAGAAGCAAGAAAATCATGAATCCTTGGATATAGCTTTGGACAGATACTATTCTCTACTACATAGATGTCTAAGCCATGGCTTTTCTCAAAAAGAGAAACTTCTCCACATCATAGATGGGCTTCATAACAAAATGAGGAAGACCCTTGGGATCTATGCCTAAGGATGATTATCAAAATTGAGAGCCCATCAGATACAAACACTATTGAATAAGTGGCAAAAGAAGAAGGAGAGTTATGTAAAAGGGAGAATATAAAGGAATATAACTAGGATCCAACTCTTCAAAAGAAGGAGGTCCATATTTATGATCAAGAAAAAAAAGATAGCTCTTGACGAGTTGATTTCACAATAAACCTTGCCAAGAAAAAAGTCCATCATTGAGATTGAAACAAGAGAGGATAATATGTGGGAGTTGATAAATGAAAAATTTACAACCTACTTGAAAATCATAGATGAGAAGGTAAAGCAAAAAGGATCAAGTGATCAAAACAAGAAGAGGAAAAAGAACGAAGAAACAAGTAGGAACAATTATCAATATAAAGGAAAAATAACTATAGTAGAAGAGGTTACAGACTTAGATATAGAAGAGGATCATGGATGTGGCATCTGATAATATGAACATCCAAAGGGTTATTTCCTAGTTATGTTACATCTACAAGAGTTCGGGGCTTTTTCTTTGAATCCCAAGTTTGTAGAAAAGCATATGCCTAGGAGACTACCTTATCCACAAGGTAATTATAGATAGTCCTATAAGCAACAATACTATCCTAGTGGGACTTCTTATCAACCTGAAAACTACTATCAATCACAGTGGCAAAACCCACAATCATGGGGGATGCCATCAACAAACCAACAATACACTTATTGCTAACTAGACCCTTATCGATACTATGTTCATCAAATGATTTCTTCAAATGATTCTACTTTCTCTACTTCAAGTCACTACTACTAGTGTCCTAATATCATTAACCTGCAACATCTCCTGTGGGATTACCATCTCATACCTCTTATCCTTTGTCACATCCTTAACACTTTCATACTTCCCTTCATCATATGTCAACACCAACAATGCAAGAAGAATTGGAACCACAACCTCAATAAAATAATTCCACTTATTCCATGAACATACAAGCAAATGATCATGTTAGTAAATCTCAACAAAATTCTTAGAAACATCCTTACTTTAGGAAAATTTCCACATATGTGAATAAAACTAGTAGACCTACTAGCTCATCAAAACTAGCACAAGGACAATCTGGTGTGACCCTTGTCCTCACAAAAATAATGTCTCCTAATCCTATGCAAGAGCCAACAATTACCACTCTAACACAAAACATAAAATATGAACCTATCACTATGGAGAAACAGAAAATTCCATGCACTACTAATAATGATAAAGGATGCAATCACGGGCTAAAAGTTCAAAAAGATAACATGGTTCCTATACCAACCCACAAAAAACTAGAGGAACAAGTGTGTGTGTGAAACTATGTCTACACAACATCGATTAAACCAAAAGACACCTAGTGGCTCATGAATCAAAACACCAAACCATTCAAAAGATGGATAGAAATAACCAATCCACTTATTAGTTCTAGTCTTAAGGAAATGAACCAAACAGAGAACTTAGAATAGACATCATACACTCTGACTATACACTAAAAGAAGATATTAAACAAGGAGACACAAGAATTAAAATAGAAAATAAAAAAGAAAACATTTCTTAATCCTATAAAATGGAAATACCTTCAATTCTAATTAAACATATCTCTAAATGATTGAAACAAGATTATCATCAATGTTAAATGTGCTACCACACAAACAATTAAATCATTAAAGATGATAAATGGAAAAATTATGGTGTATAACCAAGGGAATGTGTAGTCCATTTATCGAATGCTCATCCATGAGTTTAGTCATGGGGGAAATGCCCCATCTTGAATCAAGAACTAATAAGTGCTTTTTCACTTTTTTTGTTTTATAATTTTTTATCATTTTCATATTTGTTCAAAAAAATTTCAATTCTTAATATGTTTTCTATTTCTTATTATTTTTATTTTCTTTATAATTTTCTCTTTTCTTTAGTCATTTCCTTTATGTTTTATGAATGACTACTATGTTTTTGTTAATAATATTACCAGTTATGATGTAGAAGTCAACACCATGTATTGGGTTTTTGTCATATGCTATCAAGTCAATTGGATAAATAATTGTGTAATGCAATGAGACCACATCATCCATCCCTTTAATTTCTTTAAATAAGAGGTCTTTATCATGAAAGTAATATGGTTCTTCTCACATAAAACTAAAATTAACTACTGATCATTATGCCTTAAAGAAAGAGGAAAAGACCAAGCAGAATAGCAAAGGGTGTGATCTTAAGGGGATTTGTTGGGTTCTCTTCTTAACTTCCTTCTTGTAGTCTATGACTTCTCATGCAATATGTCATTACTCCTATCATTGACTAATAAATAGGAATCATGTCTTTGCATGATATGATTCCCATGAAAAAAAATAGAAGAGAGGAAAAGAAAAAGAAAAACATAATGGGAATTCAAAGCACACCCCTTAGACATAATAATGGACTACAAGCACTAGTTATGGGGTTTGAAAGACATGTTACCTATACCTAAGGACACCCCTCTAACTAAGGCCTTTCCTTCCTTCCTTCTTCTCTTTTTTTCTCTTTTTTGAGTAATGTTTGTTCTCTTTGGTTGTTACAGACTCATGATGGTAGGCCAAAAGGAACACATCAATGCAAGGCCACTGTTAATGATATGGACTTTGTATGAAACTTGGATGGATAGGTATCATGGTCATCTTAATAACAATTGACATAAGAACCTATTGTGGACATTGTCAAGTATCTTACATCGCAATCTTTGTAATCCCTTCTCATCCCATTATTTACCTCATCGTTGCATGCAATTATGAGCTTAATGGTTTAGTATAGTATAGTGCAAAATCCTAACCAAGGCAAATGCGTGTTGTTTGGAACAAAGGCATGATCTACATTTAACTTCTAAGGTTCTCACGGACATCTATAGAAGTGGTTATGCAAGGGCATTATGGTAGGAGCTTACTTTAGGGAGGACCCACTTGCATAACTATTGTTGATCATGGCTTTGAACCAAACCTCACATCTTCAAAAACATCATTGATTGTTTCTTTGAATTTATGCATGATTTTGTGATTAACTTCTCATCAATTTCAAGTTATCTTTAATGCTTTTATATTGAAATTTTCTCTAAATTCAAAATCTCTTGGCCATCTTGTGAACTAGACCTTTGGATTTAATTGTTCAAAAATTTGTGCACTTTCGAAGTTAAGATCATTTATCATTGGGGGGGTGTGGTTAAGTATGTACTTTTTGAAATTTTTCTAACACCCCATTTTGAACATTATGATAACTAATGGTAAAAATAATCAAAATAACTTAAACAACTTGATGATTTTAGTTACCTTAGAGCATTGGAAAACATTATTATGAAATCATCTTGGGCTTATATACTAAAATTCTTTGGAATTTTAAGCTAACTAAGGATTCAAAAAGGGTTAATCATTAATGGAAATTTATGAAAACTAATGTTGATCCTTTGCTGATTTTAGATAATGCCAAATGGAATCCCTAAGGTTGAAGGTCTTGTAAAAGCAAAGGACACGAGGCTAAGAGGAAAATAATGGAAGCTATTCCCATGGACAAATAGTAGCACATAAAGAGATTAAAGCTTAAATATCACATATTTGTTAGATCCATGGGATGATGAAAACAAATTTTAGTCCATCCCTTTAAAATGTTCTACATAGAAGAGAAGCATCAACATAACAATCAAGGTTGGAAAGTCTATCATCGCTAGCAACAAGAAGAAGATTCATCTTTATTGGATTTTTGAAGACCTTTGCAATTTTGCAAACTTTGATGTATGTCTAGTCTTTTTGTCATTTTGTACTACATCCACTCGAATAAAATTTTGTAACATGACATTCCAATTTTGTAAATGTAGATAATTTAGTCTTGGTCAACCCATAATTTTTGTAATGAAACTTTGTCCATTTATATTTAACTTGAGGACAAGTTTTTAGTCAGTCATGGGGATATGATGAATCACTTGATGCATGGCTAGATGCGTCAACGTAGTGTCTGTCTTCACCTATAAATATGGGAGCACCCACCATATATTTGGCATCATTTGGTTAGTAGTGTAGCTAGACTCTTGTAGTTTCCTCCCATAATCCTAGAAAACAATCAATGAGTGCCTACAGTGTGGATTTGAGTCAATTATACAAAATCTTATTCAAGTGGCATTGTACCTAGACACATTCCATGAATGACAATAAGATCAAGATTGATTCTGATTCATTACAGCACTTTAAATTAGAATAGATTTACTTTCAATGCAATTTATTTTCTATGCACTTAGTTAACATTTACATTTCCATACACATTAATCAATCAATGAAACGAGCACGACCAATTTTGAGCATAAACATGTATTCACTTGATAATCCCAACAACATTATTACTTGGTTTACACAATAGCATAACACTTGGTAATCCCAAAAGTGGATATGTGAGTTCAATACATGTATGGCAAGTTGGAAACAAACACTCATTACACTTCGGCTAGCTTAGAATTTATCTTCTTGTTATTAATTAAATTAAATAATTAATTTTTATGTTATTATTAAGGTTAGTTTAAGGCCCCAATAACATCATAATCATATGCCTCACTTTTGACTAAACCATATGTTTTAAAGCTACCACTAGTCCAAGTGACAAGAAAATGACTTGCGATCAATGTTTAACAATCTAGATACCACACTAGTTCCATCCATACAATTCAACCGAATTATATATAAATGCTTGTGATTCATATGGTTGGGTGTAAGGGGTACCCACTACTCATCAAATTGGTAGGGACGATAGATGACTATATATAAACAAGACATTTAGCCAATATGAAACTTTCATAAAACTTAAGAAAAACTTTATAAATTACTGTTATCCCAGTGATTTAGAGCTTCTGAAATTTCAGGAGTTGCTTATTAAATTAAAGGAGTAGAAATTGAAGCAATATTAAGATTAAGTAACACCAAATGTTGGGTGTTGATGAGCCATCATATCATGTCTGCGATATCACGTACATGATATCGCGTCTGCCCCCACGATATCGCGTACAAGATATCACAGGCCGCCACAATGTCTATAAATAAGAGGTGGCTTTCCCTATTTTAGGCACGCGATATCACGAGCTGCCACAATGTCTATAAATAAGAGGTGGCTTTCCCTATTTTAGGTACTTAGATTGAGACCCTTAGCCAAACTCTTACAGTTTTACCATTCTAGAGTTAGAATAAATTCCATGTGCCCGCAGTAGGAGTCTTAAAGTGAACGGATCTTTATTCGAGAAAATTGTACCTGAGCACACATTTGTGTACGGCAATAAAGATGAACTTTCTGATAAACCTTACAGCATGTGGACTAAGCTAAATAGGAATTAATTATTGTTGAATCTTTAAATGCTTTCCTAGTTAATTAATCTCTCTCAACCCTTGACTCTCCTAGTTAAGTACACTCAGTAAAACTACTTTGAACATGTGTGTAATACTTGGTAGCCCAGTAATGAGTAGCATTTGGTAATCTCGACAGCATTGCACTAGTTCAGGGTGTGTGCGGCAAGTGGGAAAAAATACTGATGTTAGGAAAATTAGAACTTAGTTAGTGAATAGTTAATGAAAGTTAGTCACTTAGTTCTCTTCACCTTACCCTATTAGCATAAGACATTAAAAAGATAAAAGACATAAAAATCATATACCTCAAGCTTACTTAACCATACAACTATGACAATACAAGTAAGTTTGGGAAGATAGCGATTGATTAACATTAAATGTTCCATTAGGGCACGTAAGCACTTAGTCCTTGGAGTTTGACTAGATCACGCATGAGACGCTCGTATTCGTATGGTTGAGTGTAAGGGTACCTCGCCACTCATCATTGGTGCCATTGCTGGGGACTTAGTTGTTTGTGTACTACGTACAACATAGGAGATCATTCATATCATTGGGACGCTAGAACGAACCCTTAGGGTTGATCAAAAGAAAAATAAGACAACGGTAAATAGCACACTAAACAAGACAAAAATTTCTTCTTCTTCGCACAAAAGCACTTCACAACCTAGGACCAACACAAGAGACAATTGGCGGCACAACACATGTAACCAAGATCCGCTAGTTCCTCAACAATTTCATGTGGTATATATTCATCATGATGAATATGTACTTGACTTTACCTTTATTCTCCATCAAGATGAACAACTGCATTGGAGAGACTTTAAGGGTAACATAATGTTGCCTCCAAATCGAGCAGTCCCCAACATGCTCCTTTGTGCTCTCACACGAATAGGCAGGTCACAGTTGTATGTAGAGTACGTTGCATGTGACCATAACACAAGGGACTACCATCGCACAGAAGCGCAACATCAAAGGGACTTGCAACAGGAGAGATATCACACATATTTGAAGGGTAAATGGCCCCATAACGTCCAGCATGTTTTAACAAAAATTGGAGATGGCGAACTAGTTTCAATAGGTTCCCCACCAAATGATGTTCCCCCTCCTAATGATGGTCAAGAGGTAGTGTATCAGAACCTCCACTCCACGATTCACAACCCTAGTTCTGATCCCCACAAACACCAAATGTTCAACGAGGGAATACAAACACATGAGAAGGGTAGGCAGTCTGATCGTAATGACAATCGGGGCCGAGACCACCAAAGAGAAGGTAGGAAACATCTTCATGGCGATGGTTCTCCTTCTTCTTCACCTTCATCGTCACATTCACCCTCTCCTTTAGTATCAGGACGCAATCATAAGAAACCTAACCGTGAGGATAAAGGTAAACAGAGTGAGAAACCTTGACAAGAGAGTCAAGAATGAGGAGAAGGGCACTCTAGAAAATTGCAGCATAGAATAAGGGAGAGTAGGGAATCGCGTAGACATCACAGACACTATGAACAAAATGACCACGAAGAACCCCTACTCGCAACCTAAAGCATGTTAGATATCATGAAGGTTGTAATAATTTCCACAAAGCATCAAAAAGATAGTAGGATCAAGAGGTTAGACATGAATAACATCCCACGATTTAAGGGGGGATACAACATTGATCCTTAGAACCACTTACAAGCATTTCACGATGCATATGCCTTGTAGAACATCGAGAACGAATGGAAAAAACTAAAGTTGTTCCCAAGGACACTAGTAAAAGAAGTGGAAAGCTAGTAGCAGTCCTTAGAACCGAAATCCATTCGAAGGTGGAGTACGATGCTGGAACTATTTGATGATAAGTATCAAACGTACTCTCGGGTGTCCAACCTACAAAAGCAAATCCAAGGATGGAAGCAAGGAAATCATGAACCCTTGGATGCTTCCATGGGCCGTTATTATGCACTGTTACATCATTTCCTGGGCCATGGTTACACATAGTAGGATCAACTACGTCATCTCATAGATGGACTTAGGCATGAATAAAGGAGAACCCTTGGAACATATGCCCAAGGGAGATTATCAAAGCTTAGGTCCCATCAGATCCATAGATTTCTAGAGCAAGTATCCAAGGAAGAAGGAGAGCTACGTAAGAGGGAAAGTGTAGAGGAGTACAACCAAGATCCTTCCCTCTGAAAACGGAGAGTAAGATTCTGTGAGGAGGAGGAAGAGTCACCACTCGAAGAGATGGTAAATAGGAAAACCTTGTTGCTTGAAAAATTAATAACAGAAGTGTCGACAAAGGTAGACCAAATGTGGGACTCCCTGAATAGTAGATTTGAAACTGTTCTTAAAATTGTAGAGGACTCTAAGAAGTGAGGTAATGACTATGACAAAAATAAAAAGAGGGACATGGACCATGCACGTAACAAAGGTAAGGGTAAAATGGCCATCATTGAAGAGGCTGTGAATTTTGATACATACAATGATAGTGGATGTGAGATATGCCAATACGACCATCCTAAGGGATGTTGCCTAGTAATTTCACATCTCCAAGAGTTTGGGGTGTATGCACTCAACCCACGACTTAACAAATAGCAAGCACCCTTATGGTTACCTTATCCCCAAGGTAACCCAAGGCAGTTCCACCAACCTTTAACGTATTATCCAAGTGGAACTCCACCACAACCTATTAAGCAACACCAACAGTGGCAATACTCATAGTCATGGGGGATGCCACCACCAAGGTGACAATACCCTTACTAATAACCGAATCCATATGGCTATTATGTGTAGCAGCCAATCTCTCCATGTGACTCTCTTGGTCACGTGACACCACAATGTCACTACCAAGCTCAAGAATATTATAGGACTCGTTCTTCTAGGAGAGACAACCCACAGACATACCATCCTCCAAACCCATCTGCAACTCTCACACCAATAGCTCCATTACCACCCGCTCCAACAATGCAAGGGGTACTCCCCACTCAACTCTAGCAACCCAATGTCATGAGGGCTATGAATCCTCATCCTGCAATTGGTTCTGACAACCTTATGAAGAAAATATCTTTCTTTAGAACCAACAATCCAACCAAGTCCTCACCATCATAAGCGGTTAAACATCTGAACACCTCCCTATCAAATAAGGCTTCGGGACCTCCTTCAACCCAAAAATTGATCTTAATGCATACAATTATGTTAACACATGTCGTTACTAACTTGATTAAGGTGGGTAACCTCCCCAGGAAATTCTTTGATCTTGGAAGTCGTCTAATCTATCTCCAAGTCACTGGGAATGAACCATGTAAAGCTCTTCTGGACTCAAGTTCTGGAGTCAATATAATATCACAAGAGATGTATAAAGCCTAGAACCTGCCTCCATTAAGAAAGCGTAACATTCAACTAGAGCTGGCCAACCAATCCATCACTGTTCCCTTGGGACTGGTGGAGGACATCGTTACCACTGTATGTGGGTGGTTGTATCCAGCTGATTTCCTAGTGATACAAGTAAACAAGGGTAAGGGAAAATTCCCAATAATAATGGGAAGAGCATGGCTAAGTACTATAGATGCATGCCTAGGAATCCATGATCTTTCCCTGGAAATATACAAGAAGAACACTTTTGGAAAGATTGAGAAGAAGAAAGTTTCATGCATCGCATACAGTGACACAGGGTGCCATTGTGTCCAGAAATCATGGGTTATGCAAAGTTTAGCATTGCCTGCATGCAATCGGTGTGCACAAGACATTCATATACAAAAGTGCCTATATGCAACAGCCACACGACAAGAAGACACCCAATGGCTGATGGCTTATCAAGAGAGCAACTCGCTAACATGCATGGAACTAACTAAGGGAATAACTAGTGCTTACATTGAAAGCATAGACACATTGGAGCAAGTTCATTGCCAACTTCCAAGCCTTGACCTTGAAAACATCAACTAGGGGAAGTTGGACATTCCTGAGAGATTTTAAAAAGAGCCTCTAGATTTGAAACCATTGCCCACCGGTCTAGAGTATATGACCCTCGAAAATGAAAAATCAATGATCATCAATGCAAGACTTGTTCCCAAACAAAAAGAAAGACTGCTAAAATTGATAAATAAGTGGTTAAAAGCCTTTTCCTAGTCATACCCCGAGTTAACTGAAATAGATCCTAGGATATGCCAATATAGGATTTACATGGACCCCTCCATGAAACCTAGAAAAAAATCGCAGAGGCGATTAAACCCAAAATTGAAGCAAATAGTAAAATAAGAAATAGAATAGCTTCTTAAGGCTGGGTTCATATATCCCATTGCTAATAGCGAATGGGTTAGCCCTCTAGTGATCGTGCCTAAAAAGGGAGGCAAATGGAGGGTGTGTATAGATTTTAGGCTGCTGAACATGGCAACATTTAAGGATCACTTTCCATTGTCATTCATTCACCAAGTCTTAGACACCATAGCAGGCCATTGCTATTATAGTTTTCTAGATGGCTATAGTGGATACAACCAAATATGGATAGCACCAGAAGATCAATCCAAGACAACGTTCACCAGTCCTTGGGGAATGTTTGCATATAAAAAAATGTCGTTTGGCTTGTACAATGCTCCTGCCACGTTTCAACACTTATTTCTAAGCATATTCCAATAGTAGATAGGAAATGGAGTGGAAGTCTTTATGGATGACTTCTCCACTTATGGAAAAAGCTTTGATCAAGCCTTGGACTAATTAGAGCAAGTCGTGAGAAGATGCATATAAACCAACTAAAGGCTTAACTAGCAGAAAAGCCATTTGATGGTCCAAGAATATTTCACATTCAAGAATAGAGGTAGACCCAAATAAAGTTAGAGTCATCCAAGGAATCACTCGACAACCAAAAACTGTCAAAGACATTCAGTCATTCCTTGGACACACTGGCTACTATAGGAGATTCATTGAGAACTTCTCCAAGATTGCCAAATCGTTGGTAGAACTAACAAAGAAGGATGCACCATTCGAATGGACCAGGGAATGTGAATGAGCATTCCAAACTCTAAAATAAAAGCTTGTGAAAACTCTTATCCTACAAACCCTTGACTGGTCCAGATCGTTCCATATAATGACGAATGCATCCAATTATGCCTTAGGAGCCGTACTTACATAATTAGATGATCAAAAACGTTGTTACTACATCCACTATGCAAGTAGGAGTATCGTCAATGCATAACTTAACTACATAACTACAGAAAAAAATTAATGGCTGTAGTGTTTACACTAGATAAGTTTAGGCACTATGTGTTAGATTACAAAGCATTCATCCATACGGATCATAATGCAATTAGGTTCCTCATGAATAACCCAATGATTAGCCCTCATATTATACGATGGCTGGTAATCCTACAAGAGTTCGATCTAATGATGATCGATCGAAAGGGCACTGAGAACGTAGTTGCAGATCATTTATCTCAGTTACACTAGGACAGTAAGGAGGATGAATATGTAATGTCTGATCATTTTCCTAATGAAGCCCTCTTTGCTAGTGTAGTGAATAGCCAACCCAGGGAGACGAATTGGTATAGTAGCATTCTCACCTATCTCCTTACCCAACAAACACCACAGGAGTTGGACTTTAGGAAGAAACAAAAGTTTCTTCACAAAGCCAAGTACTTCATGGAGATCAATAGACAACTTTACAAAGTTTGTCCTAATGGCTTGGTTTGATGGTATGTGCCCAATGTGGACCAACTAAGAGTTCTCCAAGATGCTCATGAGGGCCCTTGTGGGGATCACTATGTAGGGAGATGAATGGCTATAAAGATCCTACTTGTAGGATATTACTGGCCAACATTATTTCGGGATGCCCATCAATTTGTCCAATCCTACGAGCACTATCAACGTGATGGAGGAATGACTGCTAGAATGGAGGGTTCACAACAATGGATTTAACCTTTAGAACCCTTCAATATTTGGGGAATAGACTTTATAGGGTCCATTACACCAATGTACAATGGAAAAGCTTGCATCATTGTTGTCGTAGACTATTTAATGAAATGGGCTGAAGCAGCTGCTATTACAAACTGCACATCATCTACAGCTGCACAATTTGTGCAACAAAAAATCATAAATAGGTTTGGTATGCCACGTGCACTTATCTCGGATAATGGAACACACTTCACAGGTGCAACCTTTTGGAAGTTGATGCAACGCTTAGGGGTTGAACATAAGTTGACTACACCTTATCACCCCTAAGCTAATGGCCAAGCTGAGGTTACTAACTGGGAGATTACTAAAATATTAATAAGGAAAATTAGCAAATATAGGTAAGATTAGAGCACTAAAATGAATGATGCTCTTTGGGCATACCACTCCACTTGGAAATCCCCTATAGGCTACTCTCCCTATGAGTTAGTATACAGAAAACTTTCAAAGCTTCTAATTCAAACAGAGCTCCATACACTATCCATGGATTATGACCTCCACCTTGACCTTGATCTAGCACAAAGACAAAGGTTGGTGATGGGTGGCTAGGTACCCCTACACCCAACCATATGAATCACGGGCATCCACACGCGACTCGGTCGAAATCCACAGACTGTAAGCACTTAACATATACTATACTCTAACTAGTGAAACCTTCGGTTAGAACAGGCATTGTCCTCCTAATCTCACTTGTGAAGTTCTATTTACAATGGTTAAGTGAGACTAAGGCTAATTATTTTTATAACGTTTTATTTATCTTTTGGCAGCTAATTATCTTGGAAAGTAAGGCTAGAATATTAACTAATCTAAGATTATGTTAATCTAAATCTTAACTATCCCTAACATAAGTATCTGGTCCCACCTTCCGAGCATGTTCTGAGCATCTCCTAACACTTCTGGGTTACCAGACGTTAAGCATCACTGGGTTTACCAAGTGTTTGAATTACGTTCAAGATGGTCGTACTTATGGCCTTTACAAACTACAAATGAACGATAGCGATTGAAAGAATAGTAACAAAAACTTAAGTAATTAACAAGCAACTAATAAAGCACAAACATATTAAACTTCTAAATGCATAAAATAGCTAAGTCCAAATGCTACAAGGAATACTTGAATAATTCATCTTTATTGTCGTTAAGTCAATGGGCTCAGATACATCAACGCTCGAATAAAAAGCCGATCAAATTTCTTACACCTGCTGCAGGCACTTGGAAAATATTCTATCTCCTATGGGAACAAACTACAAGAGCTTCGCTACAACTAACTGAAAGGTGCCTAAATGAGGTGGAAGGCCCTCTTATTTATAGGCCGAGATAGGTGGCTGCGTAAACGAGGCCACATCAAAGCAGGAAGCCTACACTATCGCCTCCGAAGAGTAAGACACATAAATTTCTTTGATTCTTACTCTAGACCCTGGTTGCTATCATCCAAAAGAGATAAGTTTCTCCTAAGTACCATTCACCACAAGTTGTAATGATTAGCCACATCGGAGAGTTCTGCAGCTAGAGCCTCACTTCTTTTGGTGCATTCTCGAGGAAAGGTCCAAAATTTAGATCTTGGAGGACCATCTGTTGTACCTCACATGGCGTGATAGCATGAAGGCAGGCTTGGGTCAGGGTGACTTCAAGCCATAGTGCTATCCCAGGAGTCTCATCCCAGAGCGATTGCTCGCTAGGAATCTCCTCTTCGGGAATCTGATGAACAGATTCCATGTCAGGTCTTTCGCGGAAGGGCCTCGTTGCATGGGAGCCCTCCACATGCTTTGGTGGTTGCACACCTCATCCCCTTCCCGTGCGTGGGCGCTTGTCCCTTGGTTGTGACAGTCCTTCATCCCTTAAGTGCCTCGGTTTGGGTGCCATCTGCAATCAAACATAATCACTCATTAGACTGTACATAAGAAGCTTCAGATGGTCTGTATACACCTTCTTAGTTTGGCCAAGTTATGTTGTTGGCACAAGCACACTGTTAAGGCTTCTGGGGTGTTAATTTATGGGTTAGAGCCAAAGTTTTCATAATTAACCAATTAATTAATTAATAAGNGCCCCCAACGACTGAGAGCATACCTTCAGTTGCGTAAAAGGGAAAGGATTGGTTGATGCAGACTCGCAATGGAATGTAGGTTCATTGGGAAAGGGTAGGCAGAAAAAATAGAAAAAACTCCTCTCAATTTGGACTCCAAATGATGAAAATTGCAAGTGCAACGGGGGTATATATAGGGGTTGGGTGTTGCATCGATGGGGCCTCATATACGCAGCTATGTATACATAGGCACTACGTATATGGGGCCTTGTATACGCAGTCCTGTACACCCATTGACCAACATTGACCAACCCATAAAACACCCGAAATAATGAATTTGAAAAGCCAAATTGGAGTGGTTGAAGTGTGTGAGAGGCCCAGTCATAGCTGAGGACATGAGGAAGGTAAGTGGGCATGAAAAAGAGACAAAAAATGAAGAACGAAACTCAAAAACAACTCCACGAGGAAGAAATCGAATGATGGGACACATAAAAAAAACTCAACCAAGAAATCCAAAGGATGGGAGACTTAACAAGCGGGATGAAAAATATGCAAGTGGGTCCTCCCCATAGTAGGCAATAGCCGTCATAGCCCCTGCATACCCTCAACACCAGGGTCCATGGGCCCAGGTTCTAAGAAGTGGTGTTGGCCAGTTAAGACTCCAAGCCAAGAGATCCCACCAAGACATAAGAAATCCAAGGAGACCACGAAAACTTACAAAATAAAAAATGGGCAATGAGGTGAGTTATGAAGAGAAAAGGGTGTAGAGAGAGACAACAGGATGGAAATTCTGAGCATAGGTCACATGAAACCCCATGTGCGATTGTGGTTAAGTAACCTGGTAGAACCTTTCCTAAGGTTAGACCCAAAACCATCCGCAGTCAATGACATTGCAACAATAGATGAAGCCTCGACCATCCCTGAAGGACACAAGAACAACCCCATAGAGAACCACCACTCCAACAAACATGAGAGGAAGGAAGTGAAATGGGACAAAGTTAGAGGGAACCAAGGAAGTCCCATAACTAGTGTGCGTGGCACGTGAGAGGCGGTCTAAGGGGTGTGCTTTGAATTCCCACCTAGTGATTTTTTTTTGTTTCTTGTCAAGGGAAACCACACCATGCAAATACCCATGCATGTTCACATGCATTCAACCAAGGGGTGTACTTTGAATCCCCATGTTTATTCCTTTTTTTTTGTTTATTTTTTTTCTTTTGAATTTTCAGTGAGGACCACACCATGCAAAGTTGAACTACCCAGAAGCTTCCTTGGAGAGAAGAACATGGAGTGGTAGGGAACCCATAAGGGCATGCCAGCAACCCAGGGGACAGAACAGAGCAATGAATACTGCATTCCCTTTGAAGTCATACCTGAGTCAAACCATTGGGTCATCCCAGAGTTGGGGAACTACACAGGTCACACATTAATTAAAATGTTTTTAAGTGAAGGGGTTGCATGCTTCCAATAGAAGGAAAACCATAGAGTGGTCGAATGGGTGGATGACGTGGACTCACTGCCGATTTTACGAGCTGAAAATAGACGTGAAATCCAAGGAAAACCATGCAAAGGTAAGAACCAGATAACGAGGAAAACTATTACAATACCCATTGTAACGAAAACTAACCGTGCCAAACACCTAAAGACAATACGACGATGTATTAGTAATTACATGAAAACAAATGAAACAGACACAAGGGAACAAAAAATAATTATAGAAAAGAAAAAAATGTTCAAAGAATGTGCAAATGTATGAACGATGGTGAAAAAAAAAGTGTAAAATAAAAAAAATGGAAACAAAAAAGTGTAAAACAAAAAGTGAAAAACAAAAAATTACAAAATGGTGAGGGGTGTAGTGAAATGGATCAGCAGCGGTGATGGTCTCCCCTATGACTGGGTGGAAAGGAGGAGACATGAAAAATGGAACGTGGTCAACCAGGTGATGACGAGGCGATGGCACTAGTTGAGTGGAGTTCATGAAAAGGTTTTAATTGTTGGTGGTTGACTAACTGTGTTCTAGTGGGGTCCTCAGGTTTGTGGATAAGCAAGGCCCCAGACGGGAAGGTTTTGGAGACAATGTAAGGTCCCTCCCACAATGTTTGAAACTTGGTTGGTTGAGATATGTGTGAGGGATTCTAATACAATACCTTGTCTCCACATCTAAATGTGACCTTCCTAATCCTAAGATCATGTCATTTCTTGTTATAGGCCTTGTGGATTTCATTTGAAGACAGGGCCACTAATTGATTCTCATCTAGCACACTTAAATTGATTAGTCGTTCACATTGTGCTAGCGGGAGGTTAAGGCCTAAGTCACTGACGGTGGATAGTGTACGGAGTTCAGCCTAAATTGGAAGTGTCGGTAACTTCCTGTACACTAACTCATAGGGAGAGTACCATACAGGAAGTTTCCAAGTGGAGTGATAGGCCCATAGGGCATCGTTGAGTTTGGTACTCCAATCCCTCCTATATTTGCTGATGGTTTGGATAAGGATCTTGGTGATCTCCCTATTGGTGACTTCGGCTTGCCCGTTGGCTTGGGGGTGATAGGGTGTTGTAAATTTATGTGTTTCCCCTAAGCGTTGCATGAGTTTCTAAAAAGTGACACCCATGAAGTGAGTCCCATTGTTAGAAATGAGTGCACACGGCACTTCAAACCTGGTAACGATTTGTTGCTAGACAAATCGTGGGGTGATGTTGGAAGAATAGTCGACGACAGCTATCGCTTCTTCCCACTTTGTACTGTAGTTCATAGCTATGATGATGTATGCCTTTCCATTTGACAAGGGGGTGATGGGTCCCATGAAGTCGATACCCCAGATGTCGACGGGCTCCAGTGGCTAGATCCACTGTTGAGGTCCCTCCATCCATGCCAACATCCCACCATCTTTTTGGCATCGTTCGCAGGAGTAGGTGAACCATTCTGTGTCCTTAAAAAGTGTAGGCCAGTAATACCTTGCAAATAGGATTTTAATGGTTGTGTGGCATCCAGCATAGTGGTCCCCACAAGGGCCCTCATGAGCATCTTGGAGGATGCGCGTTGTATCATCATCAAGGGCACACCATCGAACTAGGCCATCTACACATACCTTGTAAAGGTGACCATTGATTTCCATGAAATGCTTGACCTAATGGAGAAATTGTTGTTTCTGCAGATGGTTCCACTCCTTAGGCAGCTCTTGGGTTGTGAGGTAGGTGAGGATGCGATTGAACCAAGGGAATTCCTTGGGTACTTAAGGATCAACTGTGCCTGTGAAGAGGAGTTCATCTAGAAACTGGTCAGATAGGGGCTCCTCCTCTTCTACATCATCCCATCGCAATTGAGACAAGTGGTCAGCAACCACATTCTTGGTCCCTTTCCAATCTACCATGGTAAGATCAAACTCCTGAAGAATCACCAGCCACCAGATTATGCAGGGGCTCACCATTGGTTTGTTCATCAAGAACCAAATAGCACTGTGATTCATGTGCACAAACACCTCATATCCAAGCACATAGTGCTAGAATTTATCCAAGGCGAACACCACCACCATCAACTCCTTCTCAGTGGTGGTGTAGTTCAGCTGAGCACCCACAATGCTACAGCTTGCACAGTGGATATAATATGGACGTTTCTGATCGTCACACTATGTAAGCATGGCTCCCAAGGCATATTTGGAGGCATCCATCATAATGTAAAAGGATCTAGACCAATTAGGTTCCTGTAGAACTGGAGCTTCTACAATTTTCTACTTCAGCGCTTGGAATGCAGACTTGCATTCCTTGGTCCAGATGAATAGAGTGTCCTTCTTTGTAAGTTCTACCAACAGCCTGGCAATCTTCGAGAAGTGTTCAATAAAACGCTGATAATAACCAGTGTGTCCAAGGAATGACCAAACATCTTTGACAATACTTGGTTGGCAGGTGATTCCCTGGATGACCCTGATCTTTTCAGGGTCTACGTTGATCCTTGTTTGTGAGATGCAATGCCCCAGCACAATGCCCTCTTGAACATTAAATGGCTCTTCTGCCAATTGAGCCGCAAATTAGTGTCTACACACCTTTTCAGAACCTGCTCCAGATGGTCCAAGGCTTGCTCGAACATGGCCCCATAGGTGGAGAAGTTATCCATAAAGACTTCTACTCCATTGCCAATTGTTTGCTGGAAGATGCTTAGGACAAGGCATTGGAACGTAGCAGGCACATTGCATAGGCCAAAGGGCATCTTCTTGTATGCGAAAGTCCCCCATGGACTTGTGAACATTATTTTGTTCTGGTCCTCTAGTGCTATTTGGATTTGATTATAACCACTATAACCATCCAAAAAGCTGTAGTAACAGTGCCCTGCGCTGGTGTCCAATACCTGGTCCACAAATGGGAGTGGGAAGTGGTCCTTGAAGGTTGTCATATTGAGCAACTGGAAATCAATACAGGCCCTCCACTTTCCACCCTTCTTGGGCATAATAACGAGTGGGCTAACCCATTTGCTATCAATGATAGAATAGATGAATCCTGCCTTTAGCAATTATTCGATTTCATCTTTTACGATCTGCTTCAGTTTGGGATTCAACCATCTTTGTGGCTATCATCGTGGCTTCATGGAAGGGTCAAGATAGATCCGATGCTGGCAGACCCTGGAATCAACTCCAGTCAACTCAAGATATGACCATGCGAACGCAAAAACCCATTTTTTTACCACCTTCAACAATCTCTTTTTCTATTCAGGAGCAAGGACGGCATTGATAATTACCAGCTTTCCATTTTGCAAGAATGCGTATTCCAAGTGAGCTGGTAAAGACTTTAGCTCCATGGGCTCTTGTTTAAAGCTCTAAGAGTTTTGTCGCTCCCCCCAGTCATCTTGGTCATCAATAGTGGAGGCCTGTTGATGAACCTCTTCCATCTCATCCATGCTTTCAACATAGGCTTGCATTAGCCCCTTAGATGATTCCATGCACAATGCGCTGCTAGTAGGATCAGTAGTCAACCACTGGGTGACCTCTTGGTTAGTGGCTGCTGCGTACAGGCACTGTTGAACAGGTGATTCCTCGGTACATCGACTGTGTGCTTGAATGAATATCCGCTTAGCGGACCATAACTGCTGCACACAATTGCACCCTGATTCGTTGTACGCGATGCATGGAATGCGCTTCTTCTCGATCTTCCCAAAGGGGGTTTCCTTTAAAATTTCTAGGGACAGATCTCGGAGTCCTAGTCGTGCATCCACCGTGCTTAGCTAGGCTCTTTTGATGATGATTGGGAAGTTCCCCTTGTAGTTCTCTACATGGATGACCAGGAAATCAACAGGATAGGACCACCCACAAATGATGGTCACGATGTCCTTCACCAGTCCCAAGGGAACGATGATGGAATGGTCTGCTAACTCGAGCCGGATGTTGCTCTTCTCTAGTGGGGGCAAGTTCCAATTCTTGTACATGTCATGAGAGATCAAATTGATCCCTAACCCCAAGTCTAGAAGAGCTTTGCATGGCTCGTACCCTACCACCTGAAGATAGATGAGGGGGCTTCCTGGATCAGTTAATTTCTATGGAAGATGACCTGCTTTGATCCAGTTGGTCACGGCATCTGTGAGCATGATTGTCTGGACATTAGAGTGTGGTTGGCTTGAGGGTTTCTTGGGTGGTATGATGGTGGAGGCGCTGGTAGGTACGAAGGCACTAGCCACAAGTGTATGTGAGGGTGTGTTCAGGTTATTGGGCCAGAAAAAATGATGTTTTTGTGGCTTGGGTTTCGATCCACTTGGCTAACGTGCTGGTTGTAAGTTAACAGCCCTCGTAGCGTTTCGTTGCAATGGCTATGACTGTGGAAATATTTCTCCCTGCATTGATGGAGCAGGTGGCAGCTGAGTGGGATGTTGTGGAGGAGTGGTAGGGGAAGATGATGGAGGGTAAAAGTGATGTGGATTTTCCCCCTGGGTGATGGAGATGGATGTCGATAATATTCAGGGGGGTGGTAATAAATTGAAAAGGCCGCATGACTAGAAGAGTCTCTTGGGGAGACCGGTTGCTGAACATAGTACTCATAAGGATTTGGCTATTTGTAAGGGTACTACTGCCTTGAAGGTGGCATCCCCCATGCTTGTGGTTGCTGCCACTGTTGGAAGTATTCGTATGGTTGCGGTGGCATTCCACTCGGATAATATCCTTGCTGCTGCTGGTGGAACCACCTAGAATTGCCTTGTGGATAAGGCAACCTTCGGAGTGTTTGCCATTGTGCCAAACAAGGGTTCAAGGCGTACACCCCAGACTCTTGAAGATGTGACACCATAGGACAACATTCCTTAGGATGTTCATATTGGCATATGCCACATTCATCATCTTCCTCGGTGTCAGAGTCTGCAACCTACTCTGCTACAACAACTTTGCCCTTCCCCTTGTGTTAGGCAAATTCAGCTTCCTTCTTCCTATGCCGATCACGGTCATTACTTTGTTCTTTGGACTCCTCTGCAATTTTCAACATGTTTTGGACTCTTTCTTCCAAGGAGTTCCACATCTTATCCACCTTTGCCGATATTTTAGATGTGAACTTTTGTAATGGCAAAGTCTTTTGATTCACCATTGCTTCCAGTGGTGATTCCTCCTCTTCATCACAAAATTGGACTTCCCTTTTTTTGAGGGAAGGATCCCGATTGAATTCTTCTGCACTCTCCTTTTTTCTAAGTTCCCCTTCCTCCTTGGCCACTTGTTCAATGTGGCATTGCAACTGATGGGCTCTTAGCTCTGACAGTCATCCCTTGGCGTACATGCCAAGGGTCTTTCGTGTTTCAAATTGGAGCCCATCAATGATGTGGTGAAGTTGCACCTACTGAGAATAACAATGACCAAGGCACTAATGCAACAATGAGTAGTACCTACTCATTGTGGCATCCAAGGGTTCATGATTCCCTTATTTCCACCCTTGGATCTACCGTCTCAGATTTGCCACTCTAGAGTACATTTGATATTTTTCATTAAAAATTTCAAGCATCGTACTCCATCTTCTAATTGATTCCGGCTCCAAGGACTAGTACCAACTTTCAGCCTCTTTGATAAGTGTACGAGGGAATAGCTTCAGCCTTTTCCAATCATTGTCAATGTTCTACAGGGTGCAAGCATCATGAAATGCCTGCAGATGGGTTTGCGGATCACAGTTGTATCCCCCTTCAAATCGGGAGATGTTGTTCATATCAACATGCTTGATCTGGCTATCCTTCATGTGCCTACTAAATTTTGGACTACCTTAGTAATCTGGAGCATGCTCCAAGTAGCTAATAACAGCTCATCTGAATCATAGTCCTACTAGGGACCATGATGTCTATGACGATTCCGACTACCCCTCCTTTCATGTCGGCAAGCATCATGTGATTGTTCATGCGTTTCCTTGCAGTGTCCCTTCCGAACTTTCTTACCATCATCCTTTCACCCTTTTCTACCCCAATTATGTTCAGAACCTAAACTGGATGAAGGCGTAGAGAAATGAGAGGATGGAGAAGAAGGAGAGGTATCACCACCACTCCGGTGTCGATCTCCCCCTCTACCATAATGATGGCTCTGATTATCTGGTCCATCCTTGCCATGTGACCCTCCATCCCCTTGAGTATTTTGGTCACTTAGAGGCTTGTTCTGAATGATGGACTAGAGGATCGGCTACCCCAGGGGAAGTTCGGTCAAATGGGAATCATGAAATATGGGATCTCCATCGTCTTGCAGCCCTTGCGAAAATAAGGGGTTACTGAATTATTTTCCCTTCTGCTGTTCATATCTATCCACCTACTGCTGGTCTCTTACTCATTGAGCCTCAGTGGGACAATAGTCCCGATATTCATGGTCCTCCATGACATACTCCGCTCCACGATCCTGGATGCCCAGTCTACCCAGATTATGATATAGCATCGCAGGTGCCAATCGATCGAGCGGTAGTACGATGCTGCCCTCCATGTCCCTCCATCGTAGATGTTCATCCTGATGTAGGATGAAAGTGAATTCAAGGACATAATCATCAGGATGCCTGTACACCACCCGACATTCTTGTGGCACCGGTGGGGTGGATATCTCCCTCCTATGAGAAGACATGTTGGACGTTAGATGGTCTAGTTAACCGATGTACCTTACTATTTACTTTTTAATCTGCCTAGTGTGCATAAATGTTTCTATCCTAGGTCTGTCCCAACGACTTGAATGATAATTTCACTAAGGTCAGATGACGCATGTAAGACTAACATTCCCTGGCAACAGCGCCAATGATGAGAGGTTAGGTACCCCTACGTCCAACCATACGAATCACGGGCGTTCACATGCAACTTGGTCAAAATCCACAGACTGTAAGCACTTACCATACACCAAACTCTAACCAGTGAAACCTTAGGTTAGAACAGTCATTTTCCTCCTAATCTCACTTGTGAAGTTCTATTTACAATGGTTAAGTAAGACTAAGGCTAATGATTTTTATAACTTTTACTTATCTTTTGGCGGCTAATTATCTTGGAAAGTAAGGCTAGAATATTAACTAATCTAAGATTATGTTAATCTAAATCTTAACTATCCCTAACATAAGTATCTGGTCCCACCTTCCGAGCACATTCTGAGCATCTCCTAACACTTCTGGATTACCAGACGTTAAGCGTCACTGGGTTTACCAAGTGTTTGAGTTACATTTGAGATGATCGTACTTATGGCCTTTACGAACTATGAATGAACGATAGCAATTAAAAGAATAGTAATAGAAACTTAAGTAATTAACAAGCAACTAATAAAGCACAAACATATTAAACTATTGAATGCATAAAATAGCTAAGTCCAAATGCTGCAAGGAATTCTTGAATAGTTCATCTTTATTGTCATCACATCAATGGGCTTAGATATATCAATGCTCGAATAAAGAGTCGATCACTTTTCTTACACCTACTGCAAGCACTTGGAAAATATTCTATCTCCTGCGGGAACAGACTACAAGAGCTTCGCTACAACTAACTGAAAAGTGCCTAAATGAGGCGGAAGGCCCTCTTATTTATAGGTCGAGATAGGCGGCTATGTAAATGGGGCCACGTCAATGGGCCCACGTCGACGCGGCCGTGTATACACGGCCTAGTCAATGCATCAACTCAATGACACTTCATCAGTTGGCAACTTTAAACGTGCTAGACGAGAACCGATTGGTTGTCCTATCATCAAATGAGTTTCACAAAGCACATAACAAGCAACATCATGACTTAAAAATTTGGAAGGTTAAGTATCAACCAGGAGATAAGGTCCTCTACTGGAACCCCACACATGTGCCACAACGCACAAAATTTCAAACATTGTGGGAAGGGCCTTACATTATTCATACAACCTTTCCCTCACGGGCCATGACCATATACAAACCTAAAATCCCTCATAAGAGATTATTAGTCAATGTGCAACAAACCAAACCCTTCCATGAACTTAGAATAGCTGGTGCACATAATACCTCTGAGAGAGGATGACCTCGCTCATTATTTTAGATCTCCCCCTTCCAAATCAGTCATGGGGGAGATGGCCACCTATGTTGATCAATCGAGGCCCTCAATTCCTTTTTAAGTTTTTATTTTACATATTTTTGTTTTACAAATTTCTTTAACTTTTCTTGTTTTTGTTTTGCAACATCGTTCATACTTTTTCATTTATTTGTTGATGAGTGGCGAGGTACCCCTACACTCCACCATACGAATACGAGCATACACGCGCGATCCAGTCGAACTCCGTAGACTAAATGCCTTAACGCCACAAGAAACACTTGGGGTTAATCGTTCATTGTCTTCCCAAGCTTGCTTGTATGTGTCACGGTGTATGGTTAAGCAAGTCTGAGGTATGTGATTTTTTTGGTATTTTCGGCTTATCTTCTATGCTACCAGGAGGAAAGAGTTGAGAAAACTAAACTAACTCTAACTAAGATCTAAGTCTAAATTAACTAGCGTCAGCATCC